>VDFB02196272.1:0-21524 GCA_007258455.2 Sequoia sempervirens | reverse complement strand
TTTGGTCCGTGCTTTTGATTTCTAAAGAGTACTGTATATTAGCACTTGTTCTTGAATGAGGTGTAAGTATAAGAAATTGAGGGTAATATCTTCTTTTTATATTTATATTAAAAATAATTAATATTACTTAATTTATGATATAACAATATATATGTACATGCTTTAAATATACTTTTCAATTTTGATTTGTTCAAATATTATTGTAGAATGAATGTTTTGTTAGATGCATAAAAAAATTTCAATAGCAAAAAATGTCTCAATTTCTTATACTTGTTCTATGTAAGAGTATAACAATATTTATGATATGTTAAAATACAAATCTACATCATTTATTTCTAAAATTTGGGGAATCTTCTCATTTTCTTTTGAATTGTTGTGTAAATATTGTTAGAAATATACCATAATTAGTTATTTGTTTGAACCTAGTCATAGATCCCATGTGATAGGCTTGTTAGCTTTAGAATACGTACAAAATTATTTGTTAGGAGGTTGTTTATTTGTTATCTCGTAATTATCTATGTTAAGGAAGTTTTTATAGGATGTTCCCTATAATATATAATATAAAACTCCTATATTTATAAGTAATATGTATTGAACAAAATATGGAATAGAAGTAAGTATTATTTCATGTGATTTTTTTTCTATTTGGTTAGCCAAAATCTCTAATATGTTAGCATATGTTAGCAAAGCAACATTCCTTGTGAGGTCATTCATATATCATTTTATAATTTTGGATTCACTTATGTAGATTTCATTGGGTCAATTGTGAGGTAAAGACACATCAGTCTTCTTGTTGATGATATAAACTTGGAGGAAAGTTGTGGTAGAGGAAAGTTATAGAATGTGTATGAAAAGGAAAGGGATTCACTAAACAAGAGTATGCATTCTCTTTATAGCACACTTGAATTTGAGTTGATCATTTTTTGCAACGTTGACCAATATTGGTGTAGGAGTGTGTACCGTCGAAAAATGGACCCTTCCCATTTTCATGGTATTTTAGGTCTTGTTTCATAGTGTTGGAGCTATGTTGCTTTAATTTTATGATGTATCTTGGCTTTAACATGCTTATTTTGGTGCTAAAACTCAAAGAATTACGTCTTGTGAAGGTGTTGTGAAGTGTTGTAAGATATTTCTACATTCTTCTAGACTCTATTTAATGCAATTCACCTAAAACCACCTTTCACTTATCAAAAGTCTATTTTTGAAGTGTTGTAAGAATCTTGTAACAAGATTTCACATTTTTCTAGGCATATTTTCACTATTTACACCCTTTTCATGCTTTATTTTGTCTTTTTATGCCCTCATATGCTTATATTAAGTGTATTTTTGGGTCCTATCCTTACAAACAACATTAAAAACAACATTATTCTTGACACTTGGTTTTGGGTCCCAGGTGGGACTCATTCGCCAAGGGTGGCAAATGAGACCCCCTTGGCCCCAAATTCAAAATATTTCATAATTTCTTTTAGGATTTTACTCAAATTCACTTCATGTCGGCCTATGATGAGGTATGAACAGATAGTAAGGCACAAGATTTGTATAAATATGTGATTTTAACCTCATTTTACATCCCCTACACAATCTCCTCATTCAAGTATTCAATATCCTAACATATTCAAGCAATCTTCAAGCACTTAAGCATCTTGCATCATCAATTCATGTACTTTCAAGCAACCATTGACATCACTTCAGATTTGCATATTCAAGGATTTGGTAAGTTTGTAATACTTGCATGTTATTCATTTATCATCTCCTTTACATTTCATTCATTTCTATTGGGCTTGATTACCAAAGTGGGGTTTGACCAAGGCAAACCCCTATTCACTAATCCCCCAACATTTTTTTTTCCCTTTGTGCATGTGTGTTTGCAACTTTGTTTTGCAGATTTGATGGGTTTAAAGGTGTTGAAAAGTGGATTTCAAGTCAATTAGGCTCTTCAAATCAATTCATCATCTATTCAAGCATTTTGAGCATTTTCAGCCCATTATCCGTAGAATTGACCTTGATAACCATACATTCAGTCATTACCAGATCTGGAGTAGCAGTGTTGACCTTTGACTTTTCAGAAATCTTGGGGAGGATTGATTCGCCACCCTTGGTGAATGAGTCCCACCTAAAATCTGAAAATCTATATTTTTAATCAACTCCAGGCTATCAAAATCGGTTCGACACTTTTCAGCGGTGGAGGATTGCGTTCCTGCTGGCGAATGGAGTCCTTGTGAAAAATCAAAATTTTTCATCAGCATTCGGACATTCGAAAACTCACACATAATCCAGTGCATAGATTTGACCATACCTTATGTTACGCATATTTCTTTCAATTTCTTCATCCTTCATAGTGTTTGCATATCATGTGTGTTTTCAAACGCATAGCTTAAATTATCTTTGCATTCATTCTAGACCATTTTAATCAATAAATTGCATTTATTTTAGTTCATTTACATCATATTACATTGCATACTTCCTAATTTGAATGTCACATAAGCATTTTAGGATCCGATCTCTCTCTTTTTGGGTGAAAAACCCTATAAGAGTTAGAGGAGTCCATTGTGTCCTAAAATCTATGTTTTAATTGGTATTAGCTTTTGAGGATACTTGCTATTGATTCTAGCAAACAAATAAAGTAGTTTGAATTTTACGATCTCACTAGTAGATCCATCCTTAAGGATTTGGTGAATGTTTGGAGCTTTTGTAGTCATAGGATATGATGGTTTGAGTTCCTATTTTTTGCCATAACTTACATTGATTATATATAATAGCTTGCAATATGTTGACAAGAAACATGAAAATAGACAACTCAAGGATTTTGGCTTGTGAGTAAGGATCCATGGCCTTTTCAATGTCCTCATCCTCAAAGGCCTTGTTACCTTTTTCACCAAATATTTTGCCATTTTTCATCACTTTCACATTTGATAATTTTATTTCTTAGGAATCAAAAAATAAAGTGGTAGGTATGGGTGTCATGTATATGAAAGTTTCTTGTAGGAACCAAAAGATCAACATTCTTATTTAGACTTTGCAATGCTATTGCACATTTCTCTACATTGACTAGTAGAAAAAATCCATTATATAGGTTGGAGGAATGTTTGTTGCATATGGTGAAATAGTAGCTCAACATTTGATGCAAATGCTGAGGAGATCCTTAGTTACCAACCCTCTTTTGTAGATGTTCTTACCAAATTTATGTGGACTGTACCATTGCTTGTGAGGAACAATATAGTGTTCTAGGTGGCCTTTGTCAAGTTTCTCCTATTTCACCTATATGCAATTTAGTTTTTTAGTTGTTATATTCTTGGTATTATTATTGGGCATTGTTAGTTTTTTGGTTTTATAAAATTAATTGTCTAAATAATGGTATTTCAATAATGTTGATGTGTTAAAATTTTTATGGTCAAGGTGCATTACCAGTGGAGTTTGACACTTTCAACTTTTTTAATTAAGGGGGGTAATATATTATTAACATGGAGAAAAACAACACATTGATTAAAAATTTTGATGGTAAAGATTTTCATACTTGGCAAGTCAAGCTCCAGTTAATTCTTATTGAAAATGATTTGTGGGACATTGTGAATGGTTCTACAACAAGGTCAATTGATGCTGATGGGATAAAAAAATGGGCTAACAACCAATTCTGGGAAAGCATTTGATTTCCCTTTCTTCTTAATAATTCGGTCCTCCAAATTCTTAATATTTTATAAAATATTAATGACCAGGCTCTTTTTAAGATTTTTATCTATATCCTTGGAGCATGAGTTTGACCTTTGAAGGGGTTTCCTCTCTTTATTTTATCCTATCAATAAATATCAATAAATCTATAGAGCCTAGGATTTACTCTTGATGGGGTCACCCTTCTTAATCTTACCCTCCCTTATGCTCTTAATTTCTATAAAACTATCTTCCACCACCCTATCATCTTGTAATCCTATTTTTTAAAGTGGTCCTGGATACTCTCCATAGATAGGGATTCCTTATTTTTTAAATATATGGTAGAAACCTCCTTCATATCCCTCCAAGTGTTATTTGAGTTATTAGTAGGATTCTTAGATGTAGAATCAAATTAATCCACCATTATTTTCTTCTTCACCTCCTTACTTTTAATATATCCTAATGGTGGACCTTGGGATTCATGACTCTAACAAAGTTCACTAAAATTAAAATAAGCCTTTGGTGAAGTGGTATCATACTTGGGGCACACTTACAATGCTTGACCAAGTTCTCTAAGGAAGATAGTAAATAAAATGGAAAGGAGACTTGTTTTTAGGCCTAAAGTGATTCAATAGGACAAAGTGATACAAATACATTACATAATATATACGTTAAAGAGTTACATACCTCATGATACAAAGGGAAAACTTATCCCATGAGAGCTTCAACAAACTCATGACATGTATTAAGTTTAATTATTTCAATTATTCACCATGTTTAAGGAAATATAGGTGGCATCATCCCCAATACACCCATATTTTATAAAATTTTCCCAATTCCCTCCATAAAGAGCTCCATAACTTGAGCCAAAAACTCCTTAGAAACCTCAATAGCTAACCTATACTTCTTAACATGCCTATTGTTCCACCCTTTGAAAACTCAATAGTCAATAGCTCGTGTCAAGTCCATTTAGTATCTATAGATGGGGGGTTAAATCCCTATCCATCAAAATCCTCTATTTTCTCTAGTTTTAATTTGCAATGTTACAACGAAGAGGATCAACATGATTCCCATCAGCTTGCATTGTTTAAAATCTATTTTTTAGTTTTTCCTTGAACCCATAGTAACCCACCAGTGTCTCTACCCCCATAAAATCACACCAATTTCTCTTTTACCAAAACTCATTGAAGTGAATCATGAATATAAGCTATTAGAGAGAGAAGAAATTACATCAATCCATGAAAACCAAGATGAAATTCCTTCATGTGATTAGTTGCCCAAATCCTCATCATTATTAAATATGGCGACTTCTAAGGGGAATGTTTCATACCTTGACCAATTAATGCTACCATAGTGGGAGAACCTCAATTTGTAAAAAAATGCTATTCTAATGGATTATCTAAAAATATGGACACTGTTAATATTTTTTATGCTTTCAGTAATATCAATTAAGTCCTTTATTAGAGTTTTGATCATCTAACTAGGTTGGTATTTATTCTTCAAGAATTTTATTGTGTTCATCAAATCCCCTTCAACAATTAAAGATTGAACACCAAATTTTTGGGCCATTTATAATGTATTGTAAATTATAATAGCTTGAATGAAGTGGTTAGTCTAAGTTCCAAAATTAATTGAAAACATTGCAATCAAATTATATTTGTATGTTATTAAATAAATATTCCTATTTATAATATAACACATTACTTATAACATATTTTTTTTGTATTAATAATAGTTTAAACAACAAAATACAAAGTTGTCACAGCTGTATAAACATTTTACACAACAGTCATTTAAGCTTAAACAGTCATATATAAGCTGAAAACATACGGCTAAGCAAAGATCCCATCATTACAGGGATATAAACTCATAACCACAAAAGGCTGAGCAAAAAGAGGTACAACATAAAATGTATTAAATTCATAGAGGTAAAAGGTTCTGTAGAAGTCAACTAGCATCCCAATAAGCCAATGAGTTGATTGTATCACGTTCCTCCCTAGAGAAAACATTTTCCAGATCTAAAATCTGGATTGTATCGAATCTTGGGCCTCTCTTCTCTTGGGTGCATTCCTCCCCTTAGCTGCTCATTAAAATCCTTCTTGAAGGTCTCCAACACTTCCAAAAAAATAGAAAGATTGAACTGCCCATGCTGCCATGATTGAGTCTTTTGGAAGAACTTGTTCTCAACAACCTCCATCGTAACCACTACCAGATTTTGCATCTTTCCAGCTAGCTAAGGTCACAATTACATCAAGCTCTTCAGTCGAGAAAGCCTCCTCAAATTCTTGATTCTCATTCGTGTGTAGCCTGGAGTTTTTGGGTTCCTGTTGGGCCTTGTGAGCTTTCTCCTTAACCTTCTTCTGGAACGCCTCAAGGGCCATCATGAAAACTGCTAAATTGGGTTGTCCTTGCGGCCAGGAATGACCAAAGTTTGCTTCTTTATGACTTGGTAGCACAACACCATCCTTGAGGAGATTCAGGAACTTCTTCTCCGAGTCGCCATTGTAGTTGTAACCTGCAACACAATGTTAAAGAGTGTGAGTCTTTTGGAAGACTCAGTGAGTGTTCTCCGACTTCCATTAAACCTGTTGTCATTTCTTGCCCTCCAAATGAACCATAGGATTTTAGTAGATAAGATATACCAGAATAAATGCAACTCTTTGTTAAGATTTAGCTCATGCCCAAATAAAATTAGCATCCAGTTTACTTTTCCATTCCTTTCAAAGAAGAGCTGACTATTACAAAACATATTCCAAACTTCATTTGCAAATAGACAGTCAAAAAAGATGTGAAAAACAGTTTCAGGCACTCTGCAGATAGAACAAATGTCAATATTAGTATGATTCAATTTAAATGGGAGTTTTTGTAACAGCAGTAACCATCTAAAACACGATTTCTTTGCATCCACATTATCATGCCAGAGAAAAGTAAAAATCTTAAGCCAAAACTTATCTTCTTTATTAACATGCTAGATATGATTCAAGTAATCTGTGGGGGGCTTAGATTTAATTAGCTCATTATAAATAAATCTGGTTTTGACATCATACAGAGGGGTATTGCCCATCCAATTAAACTCAATTGGAGTATAGACATTACCTTTGCTCTTCAGATTAAGGGGAAGGTCTTTACAGGCCTCTTTGAGCACTGAGTAGGTTCTAAAGTTGGATTGAGGCAGGTTAAAGTCCTCTTTGAGTTGAGTCCAATCCACCAACTTTCCATACCTCAGGATGTTTTTGAAAGTCTTAATGCCAACATTGGCCCATTTTTTGGCTGAGCAACCCTGAAGGAGTGCTAATGGTTTCCCATTATGCTCAAGGTTCCACCAGATGGACCTGCTGGGGTGGAAGAAATTGGAATTGTGCTCAATGAGAAGAGAGGGCACTGAACATTAGATCTAATGAGTTCCCAAGCTTTCCAAATGCTTTTGAAGACAACTGACCCTGCAGGTACAATTTGGTGCTTGGTAATAAGGAGATCATTGAAGGGTAGAGCTTTCTAGGATTTTGCCAATTTGGGTGCTCAATGTTATTTCTCATCAGTATTTTCCAAGGTTCATTGCCACTCAGAGCATTTAGAATCCATTTTGCGGCAAGAGTTGCACCCTGCTTCCTTAGGTCTTTAAGTCCTAGACCTCCATGAGCCTTATCCAGACAACACCAATCCCACTTAACAGCGTGTAGCTTCCGTTTCCCTTTCCCATCGGACCAAAGGAAATGCCTGATTTTTTTCTGAACCTCCATCACCTGATAACTACTAAAGAACCAAACAGAAGCAAAGTAGACAGTGTAAGAGGACATGATTTTTTGGCACACTTGGAGCCTTCCCGCAAGGGAAAGGTATTGTCTATTCCAATTGTCAAGTTTCTTATCTATTTTGCCTTTGAGGCAGACTACGAATGGAATACCTAGGTATCTTACTTGTTTATGGGGTCCACCCCATTGAAAGTCAAGCTTCTTTAATCAATTAGGAGGGGCCTCAGACCAGCCAAGCATAGTAGATTTCATTTTTAAAATTTTTGCACTTGAAGCCAAACGGAATAAGTTGAGCTTGCTCATTAGGTTGCCCAGGTTCACTTCCTCCAAATCAACAAAGAGGGCAGTGTCATCTACAAATTGGATATTGAGGAGTTCATTTTGATCAGGTAAGGTTAGGCCCTTGACCTTGGGTGAGTATGGGAAGTCTCTAAGGAGGTAGTGCAAAGCATTCGAGGCAATGACAAAGAGGGCAGGGGCTAGGGGGCATCCCTGCCTGATGGATCTTTTAAGGGAGAGTGTTTCAGTCCATGAGCCATTAATATCAATTTGGGCAGTAGCATCCTTTAAAAGTGTATCAACCATACTACAGAAAGTCTGAGGAAAACCAAAGGCCTCTAGGGTCATTTTGAGGAAGGACCATTCCACTCTATCGTAGGCTTTTTCAAAGTCAAGCAACAACATGGCCGGGTTCTGGTTGCTATGTCTGGCCCATTCCATAGCCTCCCAACTGGTTATCAAGTTCTCCAAGATGTATCTGCCTTTGATGAAACCCGTTTGCGTGTTGTTTATGAACTTGGGAAGAATGCTAGTAATCCTGTTGGCCATTACTTTGGCCAAGATCTTATAGGAGACATTCAAGAGAGTGATTGGTCTCCAGTTCTTTATCATTGTTTTGTCACCTACTTTAGGGAGGAGTTTGATAAGCCCCTTATTTATGTTCTTACCAAGTGAGCCCCTCTTTATGGCTTCCATGTAAACCTGATGCAGATCATCACTAGTCCAGTCAATAAACTCCTTGTAGAATTCTACAGAGAGACCATCTGGTCCAGGAGATTTGTCATTGCTCATGCCACTAATAGCCTTCTTGATTTCCTCCTTGGAAATAGGTTTTGAAAGGTCAAAAGCATCTTCTTCTGAGATCTTAGTAGGAATTATCTTTTTTATTGTCTCCTTGGCAGAAATGCATTCTCCCCTATTGCCTTTTGATTGGAAAAGTTCTTTGTAGAAGAGGAAGAATTGTTCCACGATTTCCTCTTGGTTGGAAACAATAGTTCCATTGTGGCAGATTTGATCAATTTGCTCCTTTTTTCCTTTTTCTCTAATGAACCTGAAGAAAAACCTTGAACCCTTATCACCACAGCTAAGCCAATTCAGTTTGGCTCTAACCTTAAGGCCTTGGATTTTGTTAGTTTGAAGGCTTCTCAAGGAGCTTTTGACCCCATTGATTCTCTCATACAGGGAGTCATTGTGAGGATCTTCTTGGATTTTTGATTCAACCTCAAGTAACTCTTCTTGGAGTTGGTTTTCTTGCTTTCTAGAGCCCAAAGCCCTTTTTTTTACCAATGATCTGAAACAGGAGCTTCCAACCCTCCACATTTTGATTCCATCTTTCAATAGGATTGAGTACTTTAAGCATATGCTTGTTAATTTCTCTTAAGGTGGTAATGGCAGCTCTACATTCCTCATCCTTCAACAACTTGGTGTTGAGGATGAAACCACTTTTTCCTGTCTGCACTTTCCTTCTAGAATTATTAAGAACAATGTGAGCTTTGATGGGGTGATGATCTGACAGTGTATAGAGGTAGACCATAACTTTGTTACCATCTTGAAGGGGCTCAAAGGTAAAGTAGTCTCTGTTTACATAGAACCTGTCAAGCCTACAGTAGATTATCTTGCCTCCTTTTTGGGAATTACACCACGTGTACCAGACAGATTTATTTTCCTTTTTCAATCCTTCCATGGGATCAATTAGGTTGAGTTTATTCTTCAGCCTCAACCAAAAATGTTTCTCATTGCCCTTCCACTCCATGTTCAAGCTGCCTCTTTTGTCTTCATCATTTTCAACCATGTTAAAGTCCCCACCAACAATCCATGGGATGCCAGGGAGGTCTAGGAGCCATTTCCACAAAACGATCCTTGCTTTGTAATCATTGGGTGCATAAATTGAACATACACCAAAACTTGCATCTCCTTTCTCAAAAGTGGCCCAGACAACCCTATTGCAAGGGGAGGCCCCAACCCCTGAGAGGTGTTGAGTCCAATTGTTGGAGATCAAAATGGTTGTGCCCCCCCTTTGTTTGTCATGTTTGGTGGTAATCTGGGTGGAATTTCCCCAAACAAATTTTAGGTTTGTCTCCAGGGTGAAGCCCACTGCCTTAAGCTCCTGGAGGAAAACAAAGTCTTTATTTTTATCCAGATTAAGAAATCTTCTTAGCATATATTTTTTGTTAGGTGATTCCAATCCCCTGACATTCTAGGAGGTGTATTTAAGCATCATCATTACAAGCTTCATTAAGGGGCTCTTTAGCATTCTTAAAAAGTTCAAACAATTTCAGCCCAAGCTCCTTGTTCCCTAGCCTTTTGGAGGAAGGAGTAGGGAGGATTGTACTTGTTTTCTTTCTTTTACCTTTCCTTATGCCAATGTTTCCTTTGTTGAGAGCTATAGATTTCTTTTTCCTTCCCCATTTTTTGGGTTCTTTGGAAGGGCAGGGTATACCCATCTGGTCTACTATGAGGGTAGAATCCGACTCAGTTCCATTTGGAGCCTTCATGTTTTTTGGTGTCTCAATAGACCCTTTCATGCCCTCCACATTCACAACTGTGTCATTAGCCTCTTGGGGCTCCGTAAGTCCATCAGTGATTTCCTTATTACTAAACTGCCTACAAGTATTTGTAGGGTTAGAAGAGAGGTTGAAGGAACTGTTAAGCTCTTTAGAGATGTTAGTCTTGTCAATAGTCTAGTTCTTGACCAACTCAATTAGGGCCTCCATGCTTTCTTTTAAAGGCTCGAGTGTCTCAAATCCACATTCTGGAGAAGTTTCCACAACTTCTAGTGAGGACAAGCCCACCAACTTCCTAACCTCCTCGGTGCCACTCAAAAGGTTACTATCAGGCTTAGTGGGGAGGGGGAAATTTATTTTAGAGTGTTGTTTACCACTGGGGTAGACAGTCATATCAGATTGGGTGTGCAACATAGTACTATCATTTAGGGTGCCAAGCACCAAGTTTTCTTTCTTTTTCCCATCTTGGTTGGGGCAAGAGCCTAAATAGGTAGTGTTGTCCTACACATCCAAAGTGACATGGTGTCTACTTTCAGAGTTGGAAATAAGGTTTTTGACATTCGAGGGATTTTTAACTCTGTTATTAATCTCCTTGCTTTCATTAGCCATAACCACATTGTAGTTTCCACTAATTTTAATTCCATTTTGGAAGATCTCAGTTTCAGGTTCTTTGTTCATGTTTTTTTTAGCATCATTTTCTTCAATATTTTTCCTAATATCTTTCATAACAAGTTGCTTTGCATTGAGTTTGTGTGGGCCCAACAAGGAAGCAACAGTATTAGGGATGCGGTTAGGAGCATAGGGGACCGCACCGGGGATGGGACAGGGAGGAGAGACAGGAACATCAATGGAGGGGGAGAGGTCCTCAGAAAGAAGGGCAGCGAAAGGGTTGAGAGAACAACGGGAAGGCTGGCGAGGGTTGGGGGTGCCAGGGAGAGGGTTGGACGAGACGACCTCAGGAGCAGAATAGAGGGAGGACAAGAGGGGGGAGGAGGGATGAGTAGGAGAATAGGCAGCGACAACAATAGAGCAGATAGCAAAGAATCCTAAGGGAGATGAGACCAAAGGAGTTCCCTCAGAACGTGAAGGCATGGTTTGACTAGCAACAGTGACGCCCTGCGGCTTAGGGTTTGAGTTGTTGCTTTTCTTGATGATGGGGCAGTGTTTTCTGATATGCACCTCACGCCTACAAAGATAACATGCATTCAACCCACCAAGAATCTCAAGCGGGAAGAAATGCAGGGAACCTTCAATCAAGATGCCCAATTTACCAGGTAACTCCATGCCAATTAAGCAAAATAAGCACACAAGCATTCATGTTCGACATAGTGACATTTAGTTTGTCCATCTTTAAGACATTTCCAAAAGGGCCAAGCAATTGGGGGATAAAGGACCAGAGGTCATGAGGGACATCCTTCATGAGCAGCCAACGAGGGCATGAGAGAGCTAGGATTTCATCCCCATTAGCCCCAAGGGTACGTTCTAGTAGGGTTTTTTTCAGGGATTTTTCTTGCATTTCATGGTTCTTAAAGAAAACCAAAAACAGGCCTCGCTGAATCATTCTACATAGAGAGACTTGAACATTCAATTTTTTAAGCTAAACATTTCTCAACTAGTTATCTAAGATTTTTTTGGTGGGTAAGTTCCCAGAGTCAACAACAGCCAAAAAGATTGCACTACCAGAAAGTTTATTCCTTTCTTTATAAATTGCATTAACCATTTCATTATTAGGGGAAATGATAACAAAGTCAGGGTCGCCAAGAGAACACTCAACAGACCTTCCTTCACTGGCCCCAAGACCCTCATCGCTATCGCTCGGTAGGATAAAAAACTTGGCGCCCGCGGAGCAAGGAGCAAAGTCCTCCAATACGGCGTCCTTGAAAGTTTTGGAAGCAGTATGGCTGCCTTCCCAAATATTTGGGTTGGGTTCAGAGGGCGAGGGGGGGTCTACGCCCCCTCCATTAAGAAGGCGCGCCCACGAAGACACTTCACAGACCACAGACAAACAAAGTAGAAGCAGGAAAATAATACTGAAACAGAGAAGGCACGCAAGAGAAACAACACCAGGAGGGCAGAAACTATGCAAGTTTAATGGAAGGACAGAGAAAAGAAAACCTGGGTGGGGGAGGGCTACACCACCCCACAATGTAGAGGAAACCCTTGGTTGAATTAGAGCTTCACTGTCTCTGATAGGTACTTACTTCCAATTTTGTTATTTCCGTATCTTTCTTTTTTTTACTTATAACATATTTAAGACATTGGTTTTCTAATATTCAATTCTTGTAATAACCAATTTGTATGTACATTTATTATTCTTCAACATAGTTCTCACAACTTTAAATTATTAGTCCTTTACATTTAATTTCTAAATATTAAATACATATTTATTATTCCTAATTAATCTAAATAAATTTAATTTAGTCATGATTAACAAAAAATATAATCAACACATCCTAAATCTCTTATATATAGAAGTGCTATTTTTATCACAATATTAAATTAAATTACTTACCCATTTTTTATATTAAAGATAGTTTATAAATAGAAAAAACAAACTTTTACATTTTTTGCATCAGACAATGTCTGAATATCAGTCATTTTTCCAAGTAGCAATTGCATCCTAATTATCTTATTCCACTGTATGTAGTATTGATTACATTACAAAAACTTTCAATACAAAGTAGTATTTGTAAGGAAAGCAATGGTGCGGAAGCAACTTTCCTAACATGAAAACCACAGGGAAGTAGAAGACAATACTTTTAATTGCTAAATTACAATCCAATTAAGACACACATGAAAGATTTACAGAAATAGAAAAATACTCAATGAAAAATTAACACCAAATTTACATGGGAAACCCTTTCGGGAAAAAACCCACCACACCAAGTCGAATCTCTTTGTATTTAAGTAATCAACAAATTACATACAATGTAGAGACACAACTCTCTGGTATCAGTTTTACAGTTTCTTCATTTACTGTTCTTCCTGTTATAGAAATGCTCTCTCTGATTCTCTATCTCTTCCAACTCAGAATGCTCTCCTTTAAATCTTATCACATCCTGATTTTTCTCCTCTATTCATCCTTATCCGCCATTACCCATCGTAGAAAATTTCCATCCCATTGCAGATTTTTCCTTGCATACAGTTCAGCTCCAGCATCACAGCTATTGCAAAAATCTAACCGCCAACCATTTGAATTTCGCTTCCTTTGATTGGTCCATGAGACACCACATAGGAAAGTCAAACAGTCAAAGAAACATTCAACTGAGTTCACATGTCAGTGAGACACTAGAAGTGTCTCACTGATGCTTAATGGCTTCATATCGATATCGACATAAGTCCCAACAGTCGGTAAGACGTTATAACAAAAGCCACAAATCATACCGAAACCACCGACATCCAATGCATTCCTATCAGCAAGAGATTTCTCATCAGCAAGACTCGTGCGATGCTCACAAGTCACATCGATTTCAACTTTTCCATCGAAGACTTTACCATTCACCAAGAGGTTTCACCGAGTCTCCTCAAGTTTCACCAAAGCACCTGATAGTCGGCAAGACATTCGTCTTTCGCCAAGACTTCACTCCGAGCAAACATGTCATACTGAGTTGGAAAGACTTTTGTCTTTCGCCGATACCTCACATCGAGCAACCATTTCTTACCGAGTCGCTAAGACTTTGTCTTTGCCGAGACTCACATCGAGCAACCATGTCTTACCAAGTCGGCAAGACTTTTTTCTTTCACCGAGACCTCACATCGAGCAACCATGTCTTACCAATGCCTATCGGTGAGACTCTCCAAGTCGCCAAGACTTCACACCGAAGTCTTTTTTCACCGCGAAGGCACCACGTATATCCCTGTTGGAGAGACCTTCATCGATCGCTGGGACATCATACCGAAACAAAAGGTTACACTGATAGCCCAAGTCGCTATGAGTCTCCCTGACATCCGGGCTAAGTAACTGACAGCAACTCAAATGAGATATTTATATCGAAGACTACATACCGACAACCAAGTCTCCCCAATAACTGTGAGTGAATAACCATCGGCGAGAGAAACAATAGTCAGTGAGAGATCTTGCCGAGTCTCCATGTCATAGCGATAGGTCTATTTGGCAAGACCGAAACCAAGTCACAGCGACTAGGGCATTTCAACAAGATTCAGAACAGCTAGTCAGCCAGACATCAATAATGTCACAATGACTTTTCCCATCAGAAGTTATATGCTAGTAAGGATTGAGGCACCTATTCCAACAATCTCCCACTTGGATTAAGATCTTAATCGACACCTCCGAGCATATAAGGATTAAGGGTCCTAAGAGGATATCTTAAGGGGTATTAAGAGATTGACTTAAGGGGATGTAGGAGGATGGATTAAGAGTAGACAGATGAGAATATGTATTAAGGGGTCCTAAGAGGATAGGTTAAGGGGTGTTGAGAGAGTGAATTAAGGGGATGCAGGTGGATGGATTAAGGGTAGATATACGAGGATATGGATTAAGGGGTCCTAAGAGGATAGCTTAAGGGGTGTTGAGAGAGTGACTTAAGGGGATGCAAGGGATGGATTAAGGGTAGATATACCTGATAAGTGATTAAGGGTCCTAAGAGGATATCTTACGGGGTGTTGAGAGAGTGACTTAAGGGGATACAAGTGGATGGATTAAGGGTAGATTGACGCGGATATGGATTAAGGGGTCCTAATAGAATGGCTTAAGGGGAATTAATAGAGAGACTTAAGGGGATGCAAGATGATGGATTAATGGTACATAAGAGGATGGATTAAGGGGTTTTGATAGAATGGCTTAAGGGGATATGAAATCAATTATAAACTTTTTATAAAATGACAATTAATTAAATTTAGTTTTATATTTATACTATCAATTAAATGTATCTAGAACTATATATATAGTTACCTATCTCTAGATTCAAATTTCATTGTAATATATGTATCTTCTCTCTTTTTTGTAAAGCATCTAATTTTGGGAGACCTGAAACAAAAAATGATATAAAACTTTAATTAGGAAATGACTATTAAAGACAAATATATATATCAATTAAATATATATACAACTATATACTTAGCAATATTTATTTACTCTGTTGTACCATCTACATCCTCTCTTTTTTGTAATGCATCTATGATTGTCTCATGATAATCCATTGAAAGTGTCCATAAACTTTATTAGCAAGCCTCCCTTGATATCTAACTAGTTTTATATTGGTTTCCAAAATCAAATGTGAATAATGTATAATCTTCTCGTGTCTTTCATAATCTTCAAATACAAGAAATCCATTATTTCTCATCAAATATTTTTGAAGCTAGGTGCCAACAACAACCATTGAACCAATTGGATACTCAAAGTTGTCATCATCCACTCTAGGATGTACCAACTTATGTTTTCTCTCAACACATCTAGCCAACTAGTACTCGGTCTATTCTTCATTCCCCTCAGGTGTAACAACAACATACACATGTCTTGCAAAAATAAATAAAAAATTCAATAAAGAGTGATTTATATTTAATTCACATATATTAAACATGCATACATATAAAATTAAACTCAATAAATAATGTACATTCTTGTGCAAGATCCAAACACCACCATAATCATCCTGATGTAAACACTTGATTATCTTCAATTGTCATCTGCGGTTGAACATGTGTCGATGTAGGCGTTAAGGCTCTTTGTTGCCATTGTTCAACCCATTCCATATTTTCACATGCCTCCCAATCACCTGTAATATAAAATTGACAAAATCATGCCAACTCCCTTGTCCATATTGTCCATGTGCATTCAAACTCTTAGACAAATGCCATTTTGTAGATCCATTAATTTTTTCACAATCTTGTTGAGAAAAAATATCATTTTCTTCAACTAACCAAAAGAAGTGTCAAATTATTGAGCTCTCACTTGTTCTTGTAGATAATTTGGTATTGTACCAATCTACAATTGCATGTGCATCTCTAAATTTCACATCATCCTCAAATTTTAGTTGCTCTGTAGCAAGAGCTCTTTTCACACATGCACTTGCTCTATCGTGTTCTCCCTTACCATGACCAGCTTTAAAAAAACTCCATATGTGCTAGATATTATTTTATTTATGAAGTCTACATAACCAATAAAACATTCTAGCATTTTTGAATTGACCCGTGCAATTATCCGACCATATGAGATGTTCTAGCATTTGAATTCCTCTCTCTTTTAAATTTTTATAAACTATATCAAAACAATATTGAACAAACTCAGATGAATTTAATTTATTATCACTTACATAAAAATGGTACTCTCTCAAAAAAATTCTATTATCTTCTGTACTATCATCTACATGTCTATAAACGATGTGAACAAATATAGCTACTTGCATTGAATTTCTTCTTGGTGGAGAAAGAGTATAATTTTTAGTAAAATCAACAACTGACAATATAGTTCCAATTGGGAATGTGTTTTTACATAAATGAAATTGATTATCAAGCCAATGATCATACTAAGAGTGTTGAACATATTTAGGTAGAATCTTATCTTTAAATTCATTAATAAATGCATGCACACTAAATTTTTCCACAATTAGCTCACAACGTTTTCCAATTTTTCCATCCTTCAAAGAATAGTCAACATTTTTAAATTTTTTTACATCAACTAATTGTTGTCCAAATTCATCTAAACTACTTTCATGCATACATTCTCCTAATAATGAAAAGTTACCACATCTATCACATTCTCTAGAAATACATGCTTTTAAATAAAATAAGTTTCCATTAGAGGGTTCACAATACAAACCTGCAATAAAATCTTTGATTCTTTCAGGTGGCATATGAATACCACAAATGTCCTGCATAATTTGGTTAGCATGCAAAGTGCATCGTATATATCGAAAACTATCATAATAATAACGAAATTGTACATGAGTCTTACAACAACAAGAGATTCGTTGCTTATTAATTCTAACATACCAAGGTTTACACTTTTCTAATGATCTTTGACTTATGTTAATATTCAATGGTAAGATTGAAGCATCTAAATTTTTTTTATATAATTTAGTTTGAGTCATATCTAAGAGATGCTTTGGATGAGGTTCACGAATTTTGGAACCCACCCTTAATTTTAAGACATTTCTAATGTTAGGTGATACTCTTGTATTATCATACCAAAATTTTTCGATTAAAGATTTAATTTCATTAGTTAATTTCATGTCTAATCTTGGGAGTCTAATTTTGATTGGGGAGTCTAACTTTATTGACACTGTTCACACTCATTTCTATAAAACATTTTACCCATTCCCATTTCCATAAGTTCTATTTTTTCTCTAAGAAACTTTACCACGAAGTTTATCTAGCACATCTCTTTCAATTGTAAAAAAAAACATTTCCAGGTTCATCCATACAAGGGGTTTCATTTTCATTCACACAAGGGGTTTCATTTTCATAATTTTCAAATGTAAAAGGGATTTCATTCACATTTTCATTAGTATGAGGGATTTCATTCCCATTTGCATTCTCATAAGATATAATTTCATCATTTTTTTATTTTTGCATTGTTTCAACCCTAGAATTATTGATATCATTAATGGTGTATCCAGCTTCATCTAAACAAGCAATATCAATATTATCAAAACTTGGGTTTGAACACATACCTAGATGGATTGTATGAATAGGTGCATTTTCCATATCATTGGGAGGTGGATTTGAAGACATACCCGAAGTTGTTTGCATAGGTACTATTTCCACATCATTCAAAGTTGAAGTTGAAGGCATAGTTGGGTTTGTCTCCATAATTGCATTTTTTTCCATATTCACCATCTCCACATTTGCATCATCTACATTCATTTAATCATTCATGGCTTCCTCTTCAATATTCTTGGAACTAGATGCTTGCAATTTTTTCATTTGACGAATCCTTTATCTTCTATCCCTTTGTCTTTTTTCCTCCATATCTCTATTTGCTTGAATTTATTCGAGTGTCATTAACTTTCTACATCTTTTTCTTTGTCTTTGCTTATCACCCATGGTTACCAAACCCTCTTTGATGAAAAAAAAAATGATTCAAATACAACCTATTTTCAAATTGCTATCTCCTTCAAATATTCAAATAAAAATTTGTAGTATGAAGATCCTTTTTTCTTTAAACTCTGAAGTACAAAAACATCATGAATGCATCCAAAAATTCTCTTTTTCCAAATCTTCTTGTAAAAAGTTCTTGTACTTTATTCCACTTCAAAAAATTCAACTTGCACTTTGTCTCTTCCAACAATTTGAATAGAATATGCCCTGCACAAGACAAATTTGCAATAAAAAACGTAGAAAAATGGTGCTTTTGGTCCAGACTAAAAGAATGTTGTAAAAAAAATATGTTTTATCAGTATTTACCAAATTAAGAAAAAATTCCTATATCAAAAATGTGTACGTGTTATGAAACACATACATGTTCTACTCTAGGAACGCGTATGTGTTACATAATGCATACATGTTACCTTTACCCAACGAGTAATTAGATAACGCGTATGCATTATGAAATGTGTACGCGGTTCATTTAAATAATGTGTACACGTTTTAGTAACGCATACACATTATTTAAAAATTGAATTCCCAGCCCAGATGTAGCCTTGGTTTTAGGCTTGGGAAAGGCTTGCCAATCTGAGCCTTAGCCTTTGACCTGCAACTAAAAACTAAGGCGATTGAAGAAGAATGTCCAACTTTGGCAATATGGTCGATGGACTTTTTTCCTCGAATCAATCTATAAAATTAAAACCCATTATAGAACATGATGTCTACTTTCCAAATATATAATTTTTATTAAGATTGGATTATGTTTGATATTTTTTAATTAATTTCTAAGCAAACTAGTCCTTAAACTTGAAATATCAGACTTTTTTGTTTTTTAATAACTTTGTTTTGGTTAAATTTTTTGTAAAAAAAATTATATGGCATCAAACTTCAGACAATTCTCTACACAATGAAAAAAAAAGATTCAAAAATGTTTAGTTTAGGTCCAATTATGTCATTCATGCAATTCCATTTTTAAAAAAAAAACAACAATTAAGGCCAATGAAAATTTAATAAAAAAATATTCAACAAAAAAAAATACAAAAAAAATTCCAAATCAATCTTCATGTTGTTAGCTCTATTTTCCCAAAAGGAATTAGCAAAATACTTTTATTTGGGTCAAAAAGTGGTGTCCGTACACGTGCTTGGTATGGTAAGAAAACAAGGACTTTTAAAAGGTGGTTTTTATAGATCCCTATCAAAATTTAATTTCTATAATTTGGGTATTTGAATAATTTACATATTGGAAACTAGATTCAAATGATAAATTTCATATTACTAACTTTTTTAAGATTCATTGTGTGTTCCTCAAATTTTCAGCCTAAGTGTGAAAAAATTTTGAAAACAACAAAAACACTTCCACTTTTTGAGCTTTTTGTGTACCCAACTTCTTGCATCACCAAAACACAAGACAAAGAAGATAAGGGAGTTTTTTGGGTCAACATGGAAGAGATATAATGTCTCACCACCTTGCACCATCCCCAAAAGGAAAACACAAGACAAATGAAAAGATAAGGGAAAATATTTTGGGTCAAAATGGAAGAGACATGAATGTCTCGTTGCCTTGCGTCATCCTCAAAAGGAAAACACAAGAGAAATGAAAAATATAAAATAAAAGATAAAATATTTATGACATAGAGAAGAATGTAGGTACAAATAGAGGAATGTCACAAAGAGAGAGAGAGATACATCAAATAGAACAGTACAAGGGATCGCATCATGCACATGCAATTACACAAAAGAAGAAGAAACAATGCAAAAGAATAGTAAGGCACATGCGAGTCAACCTATTAGTAGGTCATCCACATACCAATCATGTTCATCATATTAAAAAGGTGGAAAAATAGCCAAAGGGACAACAACAAATGCATTACTAGGACAAGGCTATCTGATTCTTGCCTCTACTACGTGCGAGACAAGAATGAGCCGAGGTATGTGATGAGAAGGAGCTCCTAGCATCTTGAAATGATTTGCAATAAATGTGTAACATGTAATAGTGAAAATTTTATTATTCTTCAACCATTACATGTCAAGGAGTGGAAGGGTCCCACTTTAAGGGACTATTTCTATGATATCAAATTGTTGAAGGATCCTTATTAAAGTATGACACTCATCAGTAAGATGCCCAAGAGTTTGATGGTATGCATAATACTTCGTGTTATCTTTAGAATTTTGCTTCTAGTAGGGGGTGGTAGTTTAAGCTGACCTGTGTCTATAAGGTGTTCCATCTATCATTCAATTTATGTTTGGGTATGTAAGAATGGTAATGGTTTGAGCTTGTAATGTCTTTTGTTTTTACTAGATTCACCAAATTCTTGAGTTGAATGTTGAGGAAGAGGACCTAAGATGATCATATCATCCTTATTATTGTTATGAATCATTGGTTGTTCTTTAGGAAGGAGGACACTTATATTGGGGGGAGGATGATCTTGATATCCTAACCCTTTAGTATTTTTAATTGGAATTTGCTCTAAGAGTTGATGAATTTCATGTTCACTTGTTGTATCACATCCTTGTTTACTTAAGATCATGAATTCTTTGCCGTATGTCTCTTCAAGGTTAATGGGAGTGTTTGTCACTTTGTTAACATAGAATGGTTGGATGTTTTCTTGCTTAGAGGAATTAGGTTCACCTATTGTAGGGAACTTAGGTTCAACTCATGTCTCAGTTTCAGATGGGCAAAAAATTGAGGAGTTAATTAGGAGGTTGAACGATCCAAATGGTTCAACCATGGAAAGAATGACCTTAGAAACTTCTCTCAAAGAAATGTTAAAACATGTAGATTCAATCAACAAACAATTAACTGGTTGGCAATATAGGAGGCAGGCGACTAGGGATTATTATTGGCATAAATTATCATATAAAGATGTAAAAGATCTAAAAAATAAAAAATTAGATTTGTGCTCATTATTCACTGACCCATGCACAAATGCAAATATTACCCTCAATGCGAAGAGGTTTCCTATCCATTGGTGCGATCACCAACATATTAGGACCTTTTCTTGGGATAGGTGGTACATGGTTTTTGATTACCCACCATGCAACAATTGTGAAGTCCCACAATATTTTCTGAGGAAACTATACTATGAGTTCATCTTGAACAAAATCCCAAATTATTTTGATATGAGGGACTTCCAGGGGAGAGGTGGGGGTCGGCTCAAGATAGACCTGATGCACATCAAGATCCTAGGTGACAAGCGAGAAGACCTCTCACTAGGCCGCCTCATGAGCACATCGTTATCCCTTCCATTGTGAAAGAGAGTGTCAAGGTAGAGACTTTGTAGGACATCAACTCTAGACCCAG
>VDFB02196270.1:0-10668 GCA_007258455.2 Sequoia sempervirens | reverse complement strand
TTAAACCACTTGAATGAGTTCCACAAATACCACCATGAACCTCTTGTAAGGCTTGTTCAAATTCGTCACGTTCAAGACATCGAAGGAGCGTACCATCAAGACCATGTTGGTAAAGGATATCAGCGATCAAGGTATAGCGGGATGATTGGAATATGAAATTCCTATTTTGGTTTTGGGATAAGTCTGGAGGTAAGATGTTATTTTTCATGTAGGTATAAATCTTTCCATATAAAGGTGAATCAGAACTAGTTAAATGGCATATGACTTGGGTCTTAGGATTATCATAGCCGGGAGAAAACAATTGTTCCACCAAGAATTTGTATCATTTTTATATTTTTTGATAATTGTAACAAGAAAGCAATTGTAGCCATTGCATCTACAGCTTTATTATCAATCCTTTGGATTTGTGAAAACTTGATTGCCACAAAATACTTTTTAAAATCATCCACCATGTTCTTGTAAGGTAGCAGCTTATCATCTTTAGTCTGATAATCATCATTGGTTTGATTAATGACAAGTTGTGAATCACCGTAGACTTGCAGCTCTGTAATCCAACATTCCAATGCTATCTTCATTCCTATGAGAAATGCTTCATATTCAACTATGTTATTTGTGTAGGGAAACATCAACCGATATGATTTTGGAATGGTATGTCCTTCAGGTGTGACAAAAAGAATCCCTACCTCCGAGCCATGTTGCATGTAAGATCCATCAAAGTACAATGTCCATGATTTCTTAATTATTGTTGTGAAGACATCTGCATCAGGAAATTCAATGTGCATTGGGTTTTCTTCTTGTAAAGGTGCTTCGGCCAACTGATCTGCTATGACCTATCCTTTTATAGCTCTTCAATCTACATAGTGAATGCCAAACTCACTTAAGATCATTACCCATTTTGCAAGTCTTCCTGTTAAAGTAGCTTTGCTTAAGAGGTATTTTAGTGGATCGATTTTGGTTATCAGCTTAACTATATGAGCCAACATATAGTGGTGCGACTTTTGGGAAGCAAACACTACTGCTAGGCAAGCTTTTTCAATGAAAGTTTAGTTTAGTTAATGACTTGTTAAAGTTCTTCTGATATAGTATATGGCTCCTTCTTTGCCTGTAGAATCCTCTTGTACTAGTAATGTTCCCAAAGATACTTTTGTTGCTGAAATATAGAGTATGAGCAGCTTTCCTGGAACTGGTGGAATTAGGACTGGTGGATTCATGAGATATTGCTTGATCTGATTAAATGTTGCTTCACACTTTTCCTCCCATTTCAATGGGACATTTTTTATGCAATAGATGTGTAAATGGTAAGATTTTGTCTGCCAGTTGAGCTATAAACCTCCTGATAGATTGCAATCGTCCTTGTAGTGATCGAAGCTGACTGATATTTCATGGTGGCGGCATGTCCATTTAACATGCTTTTCTGGATCGCCTCTATTCCTTTTAAATTACACAATATAACCTAATGACTTTCAGTTTCCTCCAAGGCATTTCTTTGGATTAATCCTGTGAATAACTCTTTTGGAAATTTTTAAATAGATATCTATGTCTCCTTCTATAAGTGTTAGATTTGTAGGGAGATCATCGTAATCTTCCTGTAGCAGATATGCATCTGTGAAAAATTGATTATTTGTCATTGCTGGTGGTATACAGCTCTTACATTCTTTAACCCAAATGGCCACATTTCCAGCAATAATTTTTAAAGACGTGAGCGCTGTTTTCTTGATCCTCTGGTGCAATCTTTATCTAGTTATATCCTGAAAATCCATCCATTAATGAATACATTGCATGACCAATAGTTAAATCAACAATCATATCTATGTTTGGCAAAAGGAAGTCATCTTTGGACGCTCAAATCTAAAATCATTAGGTTGATAACAATAAACTGGAAGGTGCAATGTTGAAGTCAAACTACATAGTCAATGAATAATCCCAACATCTAAAGCTTCTTTAACTCTTCTTTGTTAACCAATAATGCAACGCCTTCTTGGATGCATTTTCGAGTTTTTCTTTACGGTTTGCCCATGTTTATAGATAGTGATGCATTATTAGATTGGATCTAACTACAGCGTCTCGACATACTATTAGCGAAGTTGATTTGATTCTCCTTCAAGAACTCTGAATTTCAATACTTCTTCCACTGTTAATGATGCTGCAAGTTGCAAGATTTTTGGCTACTCTGCTATACCTATGTTGATTGATTTTGTTGGCTCAATCAAAACAAAAGATCTTTCTTGAAAAAGGTTTTCACTATTGGATTCACTCTTTATTTTTCTCTTATTGTGATCTACCACTGCCATTTTTCAGTTTTCACCAATAGATCCATCTTTTATTTCATTTATTTTACAGCTAAGAAACTTGACACCCTCCCTATCAAAATCTTGAGTATGAGATTCTTTGATGGAACACTTGTTTTCTTGATTAGATAAACAAAGGAAATTTACAATATCCTCATCATCATGGAATATAGGGATATGGATAGGTGCATCATTGTCCCAATCAATAGGTTCTGAATAGACTAAAGGTATGGGATCATTAGGTTGGGTAAGGTCTTGAGCTGTCAAAGTCATGATATGGTTGTCATTTTCATGATGGAAAATGTCTATGATGGTATTCTCCTGTCGACTATCAATCTCGTTAAAATTTGAATCGTCCTCACTTGAGTCATCATCATATCGTGGTTCAAATTCAAGTGATTGTGTTCCTAAGATTTCTCCTTGTATGAGAATGGGTGCATATTTGTGTATGGTATCAACTTGTTTATCTCTCCAAAATTTATCATTATAGATGGTTTCCCATTTATATTCATTAGAATCAGTGTCTGAACTGTTCTGCAATTGGAAAACCGATTCATAAATTTTTTGTAGAGTGACATCTTCATGGGGTTTATCTGAAATTGATTCTCCTTCATGAGTTTGTTGTGCTCACTGTGAAGGTGAATCTTCTGTATTTTTACCATATCCAAGTCCTGTTTTATCTTTTGGATACATTGAAATAGGTTGAATTGGCTCAATGATTTCTTCTTTTCTTTTTCCTATAGGACCATTTCCTTCATAGCCCATTCCTTGCATGATGGTATGCCCTTTGCCATATTGTTCAGTAGGTAACTTGATGTGCAAGAGAGATTCATCTTCATCTTTGTATAGCCAGCTTAGGATGTCCCTATCTTCAGCTTCTTCCTCGGTGGTGTTAGCTTTAATGAATTGTCCATCAAACTTTGTGATTTTGGCAATGGCTTGGGATGTAGAGGCTGTTGCAATCTTTTGATTTGATAGGGTTGGCTGACCATGTGACCTTGGAGAAGGAGGTAAGATAGAAAGGCATAGCGAATATTCGCCTACTCCTTTGTCTTTTAAATGTAGCTTGGTGTCAAGATTCTTTGTCAATTCTTGCAATTGGCCTTGTAGATTGGAAGAAGAAGCAGTAAGAGCCTCCCTATTGTGCAGCACAAAGGCATCTTGAGTTGCTCGGAGATTTGAACAAGTTTGGGTGCTATTATAGTCAGCTTGTATAGTTATTTCTTGTCCATCATAAGGAAGCTTGAGGCATTGATGGTACATTGATGGTACTGCCTGCATATCATGAATCCATGGACGACCCAAAAGTATGTTATAGGAAAGATCACGATCTAGAACCTGACAAAAGGTATTTTTCACAATAGGTCCCACTCTGATAGGTAGCATTATTAGTCCTTTAGAAGCCCTTTCTTCATCATCATATGCATTGATAGTTATTTTCCTTCATGGATCAATGGAATTTTATGATATTCCTAAGGCATTTATTAGCTTTAAGGTACAAATGTTTAAACCGGCTCCTCCATCTATCAAGACACGTCTGATTTGGTGTTTATGGATCATGACTTCAAGATAAAGTGATGAATTATGCGGATGTGTCATGGAGGAATCATCTTTTTTGGAGAATGAAAGACAAGTTGGGGAAGACAAATGTCCCACTATGGCTTGAAATTTGTTTACATCCAGATCAGTGTTGATGGTTGTGTTTATACATTTCTTCTAAAATATTCTTGTGTAATGAGATATTTTTGAGAAGTTCAAGGATGGAGATATGAGTTGATGTTTTTTCTCAATTGGATCAACTAGATTATAATGACTTGGAGGAGGAAGGCTCAGATGAACTTCCTTTTAAGACAACTTTTTCTTGTCCTCTTGTAGTCACATTAACCTGTTGATATTCTTGTTTTTCCTTGATTTTGATAACATTAACCCGCTGCTCATTTGCATAGATGTGGCAGATTATGTTGTCTTCATCATTATTTATGCTTTTCACTTTGGTATTTGATGTTTCCCCCTTTTGATAGTTTGGTAAAGGATCTTTGAATGCTTGATGATCATCATTGGTATGATGTCCTTCAATTGTGATAGTGCCATTGTCAATTAAATCTTGTACTAGATTTGCAAGGCTTGACAGTTATTTGTTCTATGACCTTTACATCGATGATAATTGCAATAATACGAGTCATTCCATGATGGTGGTTTGACTTGTGGCTCATAATATCTTTGTGGTGGTAAGGTGATAACCTTATTATCGAGAAGCTCTTTGAGAGCAGACTCAAGAGATTGACCCAAAGTGGTAAAATTTTGTCGATTGGAAAATAATGGAGGTATGGATGGATTTGATGTTTGGGTATTGCCAAGATTGTTATTAAAATTACCACGATTATCTTTGGTGTTTTGATTGGTCATGCTTTCTTGATTGGAGTTTTTTCCTTGTTGATTGTTGTTTCCTTGTTGATTGGTATTTCCTTGTTGGTTGTTTCGTGGAGCACTTGATAGGTTAAAGATAGATGATCTTGTTCGTAGATTGTTTGCATCCACTATACCATCATTGATGACATTTTTATTTGTGTTCCAAAAACTTGTTTTATCATTGTTGTTATGGTTGGATGAACTTGGATTATCAAGTTTTATTACCCCTCTTTTGACCAAGGCCCCTTTAATGGTGATTGCATTTTCAATCAATTTTTCAAAGTTAGGAGGACAATGAAGATTAAGCCTATAGCTTAATTCTTGATCTAGGCTATTGATGAAGATATCCAGCTTTTCATTTTCAGGAATAGGACGGGAATATCATGAAAACACCCTTCTCCACCTTTGTAAAAATGTAGTGAAAGATTCCCCTACTTTTTGTTTCACTTTACAAAGATCAAGCATGGTTATCTGGTGTTAGATGTTGTAGGAGTATTGTGATATAAAGTTATTTATTAGCTCCTCAAAGGTTTTGATGGGGGGAGTGATCTTTGAAAGCCACTCCATGGATTTTCCACCCAAACTTCGTGGAAACAATCGCATTAAGTAGGTATCTTCACAAGCCAATTCTAGACTCACATATTTCAAAAATCCCTCACATGTTCAATGGGGGTCAGCTTTCCCATTGTACCTATCAAATTTAGGATTTCACAATTTGGAAAAGGGATCATTTGAAGACTCCTATCAAAATGGATAAGGAGATATGTCTTCCAAAACATATTTCTTTGTTGTACCCCCTTGCATTTCTCTTATTTTCCCTTGTAATTCTTTTATCTGTTGAGTAAGGGCACTAAAATCATTAGGAGTTTCAGGATTCTCTTTAATCCCTTCTATATCAAAATCAGAAGGTAACTTAGCTCCTTGATTAGCTAATGAAAGCAAATATCTTTCTTTGTTTTTTTCTCAAATCCTTTCCATAAAAGTATGGAATTGGGGATCATGCTCTACTTCTTGAAGTTTTTCTTTTGTTATCTCTTCAATATGAAATGGATTCCCTTCCTTCTCACTATTATCACCCATTTTTCTTGTGGCACTTTCTCTTTCATCTTTTTCTATGTGCTTTCGAGATCTTGCGACAACAAAGCATGCTTTATTCCCCACCTCTACTAACTTTTGATCAAAAAGAATGAATTAGTAATTTTTGATGGATATGAAAGCCTAATAGAATGAAGATTCTATGACTTAAAATATTTCTAGTCTTTAGCTCGTTTTCCTAATTGAAAGGATGAAAACTCCATTTGGCGGAAATTAAACAAAATATAAAGAAAAAATGATTTTGCACTTTATCAAGCTTGATCGTGAGTCAGAAAAGAGGATTTTGTGATAAATTCCTAATGTGATTGAGTTCTCTATTGTAGAAATTGATTCGGACAAGTAGAATATACAATTGCAGGTTGGGGAATATAAGAAGAATGAATACGCTGACTGTGGTTGTGCCTTTGAAAAGGGGCTCTTCTTTGAAAGAAAACTTGTGAGTATAACAATTCTATAGCATAATCGTCAGTAAAACCTCTAACAAAGTCGTTCTATCGATGGATAAAGGTTCTATGTTCAAGTAAAACCTTTCAACTTCGATACAAGAATTGTCTTTTCTTCAATAGTTTCTTGTAGTTAAGTGGTTTCTTTGGCTTTTTGATTCATTTGATAATGGATTTCTTAACAAAGGTTGTGGATTTCCAATCTCTTAACATGAGAGTAATCAATGTAATTGTGAGTTTTGGATGATCTTTACTAAATTAATGTTTCGAAGACACATCAAGAAAGGTGTATAATAGTTGTTTCAAAGACCAATGATAAAATAAATTAAACAGACTCACTCCTTTGGTCAAAAGGTCACCATAATTTCATAGCCCACATCTTAAAACTACGTCAGCTCACACGGCCTTGTCACCCCCTAAAGGGTGCCCATGTTTTTTCCTTTTCCAAGTCTTAACCAAAGAGAATAGTTGATGGTTAGGGTCTATGGTAGTTATATGGTGAGTATCTTGGGGGTAGATTCTTCCCTCCCCTTGCACTGTGATAATTAAGGTGTTTAGAAACTAACAAGTTAGCCACTAGTTCTAAAGTTCGTAATATGGGTTTCCGTTCGGTGCAGAAAATGATATACTCCCTCGAGAGACCTCCCAACCTTTAGAAAAAAGGCTTTGGGGATGGTTATTAATGCACACTACCGTCAAATGGGATTTTCATCAACCATCTGCATTTGATTAAAGTGGGTTGGAAAACTTGGTTTTAGTTGTTCCCACTTAGGTCATTCTCGTAGGGTGAGTACTTTTTCCCACTACGGAAGGCCTTCTAAAAGGTTTTAACAAAGCTTAAAATTGCATGAAATAGAATAGATGAGTTTGGAATTTTGATCACCCAATTAAGGGGAGAGCATAGGCCTATCACCGTTTAATCATAGCAAGCAAGAGTTCAATTTTAAGCCCAAATAAATAGTTTTCTATGCTAGGTGAAGATATTGCTTCACAAAGGAATGGACTTCTTTTTAGTCCAAAATAGAAAATGAGGTGACTATCCTAGGATTGCTTCATTTTTGAATTATTTGAATATCCTAGGATTGATTCATTTTTTATTTTTTTTATTTTAGAGCTCTTACTGGCCACGACTGCGTCGGATCCAGTCAATTTTTTTTATTTTTTCAAATTACAAATTATAGTTGTAGATTTACAAAATTTGTGCTCAAGGAAAAAAATGCACTAAAAACATAAATGCTCTTAAGGAAACTCAGAAAAGAGTCAGGACCTACAAAGAGCACTAAGCAAAATCATTAAATAGCCAGAAATCACTAAATGCTTAAAATAATGTTAAAATGTCAAAGATGATTAAAATGTGTTGTAACATACTAATATGTACTCAAAGGATGTTAATATACTAACCGGGCATGAAATGCTTAAAATGTGTTTGATGCTTAATACGCTTCTTCCAAATGAACCTATCAAAAAAAAATTTTGCACAAAGATGTTAAAATTCAGCGCTGGAGCCCCATAGTGGGCACCAAAAATGTGTGGGAAATGTTAGTATCAAAAGAAGATAACAAAACACACCAATGCAACATTAAACTAAAGAAAGCTTAATAGAATGAAATCAAAGAAATCAAACAGAGCTTCTTCAGAATCGTTCCATTGTCCTCTATCTCTAGTGATTTGCTTGAAGCCGTTTCTCTCAGATTGTATAAGCAAAGCTTCTTAGAATGGCAACCTACAGAACGAGTATGCAAAGGGAGAGTACTTCTCTATCCTATATGCTGGTGGAGTGAAATGTTGGTATACGGATATGCACAGGGGTTGTAGATTATGAATGCTACTGAAACTATGATATGAGGTTGATAGGCCATGATATGGAATGCTAATATGCTGGGCTATGCTATACTAAAATCTGGAATGCTATGGATGCTAGAAGGCTGTGCTATTGCAGATTGGCTATAGTTTTCCAGTACAAAAACTTCTCTCTTTTTTTTTCAAAGGCCTAGCAGTCCTTTTTATAGATTTTTACAGGCAAGAGCCTAACTAGCAAAGATCAATCGCTGTGAGATTGTCTGGTAAATTTGAATGGTGGGAGATGGAGAGGTTGAGAGGAAGATGGAAGATGTTGGGAGGTCGGAGAGAAGAATGGAGGCTTGTCTTCAACCCACGGGAACAACTTTTCTCAAAAACAGAGAAACTTGCCATTTGTTGATTTTTTGTTTTGAAGTTGTTTCATGGTTGTTGTAGATAATCCAAATTAAATAAATAAATTTATTTAATTTTATGTGTTATGTGGGTTGAGAGATTTGAATTTTTGAAATATTTGATGTGAATGGACATTAGAAGATTTAATTAAATATTTAAGATATTTAATTGTGAATGAACTTTAGAAGATTTTTAAGAAAAGATGAATATTTAATCTTTATTTGAATTAAGAATTCAAGCCAATATTATGTGATAATTAATATAAATAAATCGTAATATTTATTTAATTAATTAAGCAATGAATAAGAAAGTGATTAAATAAACTTATTTATTTAATCGGAATGAAAGAATGAACAATATAAATAAATTATTTGAATTCATTTATACGTAGATTGAATTCGGAGATTTAATTAAATATTTAAATATTTAATTAATTACTAGACTATTGAGATGTGACCATTTTTAGATGTATACAATTAGCTTTTGATGTAAAGATGGGATTCCCACTTAAACAAGTCAATGCAAACTCATCCACTACTAGTTAAGGCATTTGACTATTTATTTAGGGAATTCCAATAATTCTACTTAAACACTTTGTGTCGTGGCCATAACACACCAATTATTTAGTATAAAGTATGATAAAGAAGATTTCACAAACGCTCCAAATTATGTAAGGAAAAGTGATAGAAGAACGTACTAAGGCGTTGGCTTTCACCACATTGTCATTATTGTTAGACTGGATTTCACGGTTGTCTGTTGCGAAGATCCATGCTATAATGGAGTCAGGGATGGGGTGTTATGTTATGTAATAATGTTCCATACATAGGTGCAATGTTTTGTCCAGAGATTAGCTTCTCCCTAAGGTATGTATATAGTAGTATATAAATTTAAAATAACAACAGTTAACTATGCATTGGAGGAAAATCCTCCTTAATTGATGGACATTTTCGTCAAGAAATTTTTGAAGGGTTGCTACGCTTTGCGAACTTTAGATTTTTTTGTGAGAAAATTCAATGATTTCCAAAAACCAATGTTTTCCAACCTAGAATTTTACAAAACAATATAAATGTCTTGAAAATATTTTCTTATTTAGACAATATGATTGTAATGAAAGGCACCTTGAAAATTTATAACAAGTCTTACACAGAGTAAAAATTACATTTCAATTTCTTAATATGATCCAAATATACATGCACGGTATGATTGCAGGTTGGAAAACATAGTGGGAGGTGACTACATGTTTTATGAAACCTCCAACCCACACAATGTTGTAAAACCATCTACACACTGAAGCCAAATACCATACTGGGTGTTTAAAAAATGATGTCTTTCATTACATTCCTATAGTGTAAATAACAAAAGCCTTTCAAGACATTCATACTATTTTATAAAATTCTAGGTTGCAAAACACTAGGTTTTACAAAACTTGCAACCGAATTAATGTTTGAAAACCCTTTACAAACAACAACCCACTAATGTTTTAAAACCCTTTACAAACAACTCTTACAAACTCCAAAATGAGAATGTTGAAAATGATGACATTTTGGGCATTTTGTCCATTTGAAATTATGATTTTGAAAACCCACCGGCGTAGAACCCACATTACATTTTCCTTTTTGGTTTCTCTAAATGTTATTCATTTAATCAATGAGAACATTAATATGGCAAAATTTAAAAACCCTCAACATGAAAAGCACATAAACAACTTTGTATTTCAAATGAAAACCCCTTGGAAACCCATCACTAAAAACCCATCTTCATAATGAATAGCCATTCAATTTATTCAATGAGAACATAAAAATGGAAAAATTAAAAAACCCTCAATATAAAAGCACATAAACAACTATGTATTTCAAATGAAAACCCCTTTTCAAAAGGAAAACCCTTGGAAACCCATCACTGAAAACCCATCTTCACAACGAATAGTCGTTCAACTCTTTACAATTCCTAGGCAAAATGGATAAATGATGTATATTTTTGGCAGATATTCATACCTATTACCTAGCTGCTTGCGCCTATCAAATACATTTTTGTAGGGAGAGTTTCTACTCTGCTTCGGCCTCCAAATGCTTGTAACTCCCTTTTGCACTCCCCGGCCACTTCCAAAATATGAATGTAAAAAATGGCAATGTTTTGGGATTTTTGTTCATCTAATTTTTTATTTTGAAAAACCCACCGATGCTGCCATGCTTTTTCGGCAATGGGACAGGTGACAACACTCCAAACGACACGTGCCTAAA
>VDFB02196269.1:0-16958 GCA_007258455.2 Sequoia sempervirens | reverse complement strand
AAAGCATGGTGTTTTATTTAGCGTATTTTAGTTTTAGTTAACTAAAATGAGGTCCAATTAGAAGCCAAGCGCCATTTTTCAAGCTTTAGTGCTTTATGCGAATTTCAATGATGAAAGCTTATTTATTTCTGCTACGCCCATTATTTCCATGATCTTTAGCTTTGAAGTTTTATTTCTCTGGAGCCACCAGCAAGCTAAAGGTGTTACGTGTCGACCAGCTGCCTGTGAGTAAATCTAATTCAGACAGCAGAGGGAAGAAGATTCCGTGACTTTATTTTCACTTTTGCATGTTTCACTGGGTTCCGTAAAAGATTATTGATTTTAAAGAAGGCATGCTAAAACTTTCTCTTCCTCATTCCTTTATTTCTTCTATTTCTCATCTTAGGTACTTTCTTCGCATAACAAAAGAAACCCAAGCAGGTTTTCTCGTGACTTATCATCCGGTTTGTATATTTCAAAGATCGCTAAAGAAAACCTATGTCTTAGATTTTTTCGGTGAAATGCCCCTGTACTTCATTCAAGCTCAGGCTTTTCCCAACTTCTTCTGCATGTGGGCCAAAAAATCACATCTTTTTGAAAATCTCATCATCTGGGTTTGTTCAGAATTTCGTTGTGCATAAAACCCATGTTCCAGATTTTCTCAAGAAAAATTTCCCCGAGAAGCTCTAAAACCCCTGCAATTCTCGACTGAAGAATCTTTGCATGTCAAGCTAAACGACGTGTTTTCACAATTCTGACGTTATGGGTTGTCTTAGAATCATTTTCCGGACAAAACCCATGTCTCAGAATTTTTGGTAAAAATTATCCTCCGACAGGCTATTTTTAGCCTCATCAGGGGCCATTTTAGCTCTCCATTGAAGGTTGTCAGAACATTGCCGTGTTCATAGTCAATGGGCGAGTTTTTCATAAGGTAGTTCAACTAGACTGAACTCAAGACCAAATCGGTCTTAGTTCATGATTTCATCAGAGCAGCTGACAATGAAGCGTTACGCTGCAGAAGGAACAGAGATCACTTCATTTACGGAGCCGCCAAAGCCACTCAGATCTTGTGACATTATCTTCGTGAAAATGGTACCTACGCTGATCTCAAGGCTATGCAAACTAAGTTCCAGAAGCATGTTTGTGATATCTCGATGGAGGTTCTGATCACATTTTCAGTAATTTCAGCTAGTTTCAAGAAAGCGGCTGAAGATGTTAGAGAATGCATACAGGAAAGTGACAGAGAATTGAAGAAGCAGATTATTATTTTTGGACAGCGTCAAAGTGCCAAAAGATAGAGTGATTGATGAATTCTTGTTCGAAGTGTTAGACCAAGATGACATGGAGTGATCTGCCAGTTGGAACCTATAGTTAATTTCGAGGGTTGAGTCATGAACAGCAGTTAACTCGACTTTCAGTCTTGAGTTCACTTGCTGACTTAACACATGCTTATCTCATCCTTGGAATTATCATCACAGGAGTTAGGGTTAGGGTTTCCAGTTAACTGAAGGTAGTGTCCAGTTAACTTTGCTTTAAATAAGGACGTGCATGCTTGCACATGGTCCATTTAGGTTATTTGTACTGGTTAACTGATGGTAGCTTTCCAGTTAACTGTATAGTTTACTTCATTAGGGTTTAATAATTAATCTTGCATGCATTTATGTAGGGACTAGTTAACACAAGGTGATTTTAGGGTCTCCCTGCCAAATTTCTTGATGTATATAAATAAGAGCTTTTGCTCATTTTAAATAACTTTTGCTTGAGAGAGAAATATATGCTGTTTCTACCTTGCCCCCCTCAATATTGCTCTTTGCATTTGTTCATGTGTCTTCATGACATGACATGTTAGCTGCTAGGGTTTCATGCAATTGTAATGGTGGATTCTTTATGTTCCTTGTGAATCTTTTATCATTTCAATCAAGTGTTATGCCACATAGGGTTCCGTGAGATTGTGATGATAAAATTGTTTTGTGAAGTCTTTACTACTTTCAATCAAGTGTTATGCCACATAGGGTTTCATAAGATTGGCGTAGTAAATTCCTTCCATAGTTTAGATAAATCTGTTTGAACATCTTTATCATTGAGGTCAATTGTTATGCCACATAGGGTTTCAAGAGATTGAGATGATAAATCTGTTTTGTGTTAATTTACCATTGTGATCAATCGTTATGCCACATAGGGTTTCGAGAAATTGCAGTGATAAATCTGTTCTGTCAATCTTTATCATTATAATTGAAGGTTATGCCACATAGGGTTTCGTGAGATTGTGATGATAAAGGCTGTTTGTGAAGACTTTACTATTTCGACTGGCGTTGGCGCCACATAGGGTTCCATAAGCTGTCTTGGTAAATCTTTTAAACCCTTGTTTTGTGCCTACTAAGCTTGTCTAGATTGAGATGATAGTTGCCCACCTTGCCTCTCAAGTAGAGAATCTAAACTCGTTTATCAGTCTAATAGTCTCCTGCTCCATTTCCTTATCCTCTGTTTTCTTGAGGAAACTGGATAGATTTAAAGTAGTTAGCTTAGTTGTAGTTAATGATCCGCGAAACCAGAAAATCCTTAGCTGCAACGTTCTTGGTTTTCTTAACCTTGTGCCTCTTCCAGCTGAGAACAAAAAGATAGGACTTAGATTACTTTTCTTTTCCATGCATTCCAGCACAACGAGGGAGCTTCCCCTCCTAATTTGAAGAGCACTCATTGCGTAGTGTACATAGCTGTCCGTACAAACCTGCACTCCAGAGGTGTTAGATTTTACGCCAACAATGCGTTGATGAAAGAACTCATCAAAATCTCATCAGATGGATTCAAAGTGTGAGAAAGACGTGTAACAAGGCGATTAAACCTTGCCACGAATTCTCTCATCGGTTCATGCTTTTCCATCTTCGAATTTGAGAGTTGTGCAAATAATCTGTGATTGTCTTCGGCAGGCTTGAATCTTGCCAAAAACTTCTCGCTCATGACAGCCCAACTGGTGATAATTCCTGGTTCAAGATTATTGAACCAATCTGCTGCGTTGTTCTCAAGAGTCTCCACGAAAAGACGAACGGCGATGTCCTCATGGCCAACATGCAAAACGGAACAAGCCGTCGTGAATGCTGATAAATGTTCATCTGGATGTTTTGAACCATCGCCATGAAATCTCGGGAAAAACTTGCATGATCCTTTAGGCAACTCATGATGTCTTGGTAAAGCCAACGGTCCAATATTGTCGCCCCAAGGCAAGGGAACTGGACGTCTTGCGTTTCTTGCATTACGACCGTTGTGGTCTTCACCATTGTTGTTGTTGTTAATAATACGTTCACCCATCTCTGCAATTGGAGTGGGAGATTCTTCTTCTAAGATTTCTGATTCAGTAAACTGATCAGGAGCTTCTTCAAAAACAGGATCTGGTTGTATAGGAGGATTTCTTCTCCTTCTTCTGATGTAAACTTGATAAGCCAGGATGCTTAATCCCACGAGGGAGGTGGCAAGACTGGTCTACCTGCTGCAAGATCTGCTTTTTCTTCTTCTTTATCCAGAGTAGTAGCTGCGTTTCTCCACTGAGATGTAGATGTATGATTTTCAAAAATAAATGTGCGCAAGCTACTAATGATATCTGACTGTTCTGCTTCGATGAATACTAAATTTGGCTGAATAACAGGCGGACTTAGTTCTGGTTGTTGAATTGGAGCAGTAGGACGCCAGATAGTCATATCCGTGACATGAAGTTATTTCAAGGCCTCGTGCCCCACGGTGGGCGCCAGAAAGAACTGTTGGCGTAAGAACTAGCACCTCTGGAGTAAGAGTTGATACGCACAGCCTATGTACACTACGCAATGAGTGCTCTTCAAATTAGGAGGGGAAGCTCCCTCGTTGTGCTTGACAAAGTATTTGCAAGGAAATAAACTAAACTAAATACTGTCTTTTTGTTTCAGCTGTAGAGGCACAAGACTTTCTTGAAAGAACTTATACGTTGCAGCTGAGTTTTCTCTGGTTTCGCAGATCTATCAACTACAACTAAACTAATCTATCCAATCTCCTCAAGAAAATCAGAGCATGAGGAAACGGAGCAAGGTTATGACTAACTGACGATAAACGTGTTTAGATTCTCTACTTGAGGGCAAGGTGGCGCAACTATCATCTCAATCTAAACCAGCTTATTGGGCACAAAACAGATTTAAGAATTTACCATGACAATCTTATGAAACCCTATGTGGCATAACACTTGATCATAACAGTAAAGACTTACTAAACGGCTTTTATCATCAAGATCTTTATGAAACCCTGTGTGGCATAGCACTTGATCGTAATGACAAAAGAATTCACAAAACAGATTTATCTAAGCTAAGAGAAGATTCACCATGAAAACTTTATGAAACCCTATGTGGCATAACACTCGATCAGCATAGTAAATACTTCACAAAACGGTTTTATCATGACAATCTTACGAAACCCTGTGTGGCATAACGTTTGATCATAATAATAAAAGATTCACAAAACAGATTCATCTAAACTATGGAAAGAATCCACCATTACAATCTCTTGAAACCCTATGTGGCATAACAATTAATTGCAATAGCGAAGACACATGAACAAATACCAAAAGAGTAATATTGAGGGCAAGGTAGGCGCAGCATATATTTCTCTCTCAAGCAAAAGTTAATTACAAATGAGCAAAAGCTCTTATTTATATACATCAAGGTGTAGGTAACCCTAAAATCACCTTGAGTTCACTACAATTCTTGCAATGCATGCAAGTTATGCGCCCTAACCCTAATGAAGTAAACTATATAGTTAACTGGGAACCTACCCTCAGTTTAACTGGTACAAATAACCTAATTGGACAATGTGCAAGCATGCACGTCCTTATTTAAAGCAAAGTTAACTGGCCACTACCTTCAGTTAACTGAAAACCCTAACCCTAACTCCTGTGTTGATAATTCCGAGGATGAGATAAGCATGTGTTAAGTCAGCAAGTGAACTGAAGACTGGAAGTCAAGTTAACTGCTGCTCAGGACTCAACCCTAGAAATTAACTGCACGTTCTAACTGACAGATCACTCCATGTCAACTCGATCTAACACTTCGACCAAGAACTCATCGATCTCCCTGTCATCTGGCACTTTGATGCTGCTAAAAATAACAGTCTGTTTCTTTAGTTCTCTGCCACTTTCTGTAATCGTGTGCACACCATCTTTGCATTCTTCAGTCGCCTTTCTCAAACTGGCTGCAATCACTGAAACATTCTCTAATTTAGGCGCCCTAGGTTCACCTTCAAGGCTGTCATAAATCAGCTTCTCGAATTCTGCTTGAACTTTTTCCAACTCCACATACGTGCCATCTTCGAGAAGATAATGACACGGAATCTGAACAATGAAGCCACTGACAAGTGCAAGTACTCCAACCACGTCATCCTTGAGTGAAAATAATTTGGAAGAGATCTTCTCACATATTTCTGTTCTGAGAAGGTGCTGCTCTTTCCAAGTGAAGACTTTATCTTGATCTTCAACCTCCTCCAAAGCATCGCATGCAACTGATAACTGAGATACAAGAACATGATCCTTTGCCAAACTCTCTGCAACTGCAATATTCAGCAACTGAATACCCTGACGGAGTTTATGTGCCTCACTCCTCAACTAATACAAATCTGCAAGAAGAGTTTTACCAGCAGCAACTAAACTTTCAATCCAGTTGTCCACAAGTCTACCATGACTGACTAACTGATCCAATTTTTGTTTCTCTGCAGGTGTGTGCTGAGGAAGAACAGGTGCTCTATTTGGATTCCCATGAACAAGATCAGAAATGTATTGACGAAGTTGACTATTTTCAGCTTTGAGTAAAGCCTTATCTTCTCCATCCTTCGTGATATGCTCTTCAAGATTATTAGTAACAATCTTAAGAAGAGTTACATCTGTCTCTCGTGTGGTCCTGCCAAGATTTGCCTTAGTGAATGTAAAGTCACCCACTTCGACCTCGTCCAAGCTTTTACCCTCTGGAGGCACTGCAACTTCAATAACAATTTCTGATTCAGGAGTCTTTTCAATGTGCACTTGTTTCTTTATCTTCTTGTTTGATCTCTTCTGATAGGGCTCACCAAACTCAGACAAATCAAGATTGTATGACGGTTCACGCCTCTGTCTTCCCAAAGACTTTTCGAGCCAACAAGACTGAACAATATTTTCAATTCGTGGAGAGACTGTCCCTGATGTATCCACCTGTGGTGATTCAGTTGTCTCCGATCCTGCTTGAATTGGTGTCTCAGGCTCAGATTCTATGTCAATAGGCGGAACGTGAGGTGAACTAAGAAGTGAAACGTGAGGCTCAGCTTGAATAACTGTGTCTACTGGAACCTCAGGAATATTCTCAATCTGTTTCTGTTTCCTTTTACCAATAGCTCTTTTCCCTGTGTTTCCACTTAGTCTAACTCCTTCAGGAGGTATGATAATAGCCTTGACTCTGGGTCTTGCTCTAGAAGTAGAAGGCAATGACGAGAAATCCTTTGGCGGCTCTGCTACAGGAACTGACTTCCATGTCCGTTTGCTCTCCAAGAACAACTTGCTAGTCTTAATAACTGATCTAGAAACTTCTTCAATAGAAGTATTCTCCTTAGCATACCAATCAGGTGAGCGAAGTGGCTGCCTAGCAACTTGATCTTTAACATAAGAATTGAGAAGAACTTCTCCATCATCATCCGACAAACCATCAACATCTTCTGACAAGTAATCAGAAAGCTGTCCAACAGTAAGTCTACAATAATGACGACGACGAACCTCGAATTCATCTTCACAATTTGCCCAGAAATCTTCAAGTGTTGGCGCACGTGCAATCCCTCGCTCTAACCGATTTGCATAATGACCGAGAGGATCATAGGAACGTCTCTCAGTATAAGGCTTGAATTTGAACCTTTCTATCTCAGTAGACATACGCCTGGCATCTGTCGCCGCATCACATGTGAAAATTCCCAATGAGAATGGAAAATTAGCCGCAGTCTTATGACGACTACGAAGAAAGAAGTGAACATGCTGCATTTGCCTGAGGAACTCCATAAAGACTATCTTGTCTGACGGATATCTCGGCAACATCAGAGGCTCTCCAACATAACCATAAACTCAGATGTATGTGAAAGTGGGAAACTGTATGAACCAATCTGCCCAAGTCTCCATTGCTGATTTGGCCTCGGCTGAAATACGAATGTGCATCTCATCATCAAGATCTCTCACGGTTCTCATGGAAAAGTGATCATTCACTACTCGGAAGTCCTGCTCAGACTGAGAAAACTCTAGCTGTGGATAATACTCATGAATACGCTGAACACCGAGAGTACCATTGGTTTTAAGAAGTTTGAAACTACCTTGAAATGCAACCAAGTAGACCAAATAGGATATCATATGAAACTCGTGATACTTGAGAAAGTTAGAAATCTGCTGATGTAAACAATCACTAATCAACATAGCCCAGTCAAAACGCTCTGTGCCATCAAGGATTCTGGTAATCAGGTAGAACATCCATGGACGGAAAGTGTTAGCATCTGACTGGCCGGTAACTCGATTGAGTAAGGTTATCAAAACAGCAACTTCTCCTTTAAATTCACCACGACCAACCTTCTTAGGCAAGTTAGTTTTCTGAATTGTCAACCATTTCTGAGCAACTTTTCTCTGTGAACGTTGATGATCAGCATCCCATATCTTCTCACAGGCTTCAAGATCAACAGTAAAGTTATCTGAACGAGGAGGAATAACAAAACATTTCTCTATGTCCTTCGGCTTGAGACTGCAAACCACTCTTCCATCAACCGATCTGATCTGTCGTGAAGACGAGTCATAATGCTTAATGCAAGCAAGTACGAACTCAAGATCAAAGATAGTAACAGGAATGGATGCCGCTGCCAGCAACCCGGAACGCTCAAGATTCCTCATCGAATTGCTGCTAACACCTTCTAAACTGCTCAGATTGACCACTGGATAAACATGATTTAGGTCCGTATCTGAAGTCTTGGTGAAATTATGTGTAAGGACTATTTCACCTTGTAATCAATGAGATTGAACTGCATTTTGAAAATGATGACTTTTGACTGTAAAGTCGAATATGCTTGAAGAACTTTCTGAAAAACTCTGAACAAGGCTAAAAATAGCTTCTGACAGAAGAAATTTTCGAAGAAATTCTGGAACATGGGTTTTGTGCACAACTGAATTCTGAACAAACCCAGATAGCTGGATTTTGGAAAAAATGTGATTTAAGCCCACATGCAAAGAGATTCTCGGAAAAAGGCTCAGAGCTTCAGAATGAAGGCTACGGGGCGATTTTCTCGAAAAAATCTAAGAAGTGGGTCTTGTTGCAAACGCTGAAATATGAGAACCCAGATGATCAGATTCTGAATATGAGTTGAATTACTCTGACATGCGAAGAAAGTACCTAAGGTGAGAAATAGAAGAAATAAGACAGAAGATAGAAAGTTTTGCTTGTCTGCTTCTGAAAAATCTGCAAATCTCTTCTTCGAATCTTTATAAAACCTGCATGCAAAGTGGAAATAAAGTCTAGAATTGACTTCCTCTGAAGAATCTGAGCTCGTAGCTTCGAAGAACGCTGAAAACGGACACCTGAATCACCTTAAGCTTGCTGGTCGCTCAAAAGAATACAAGCTTCAGAGCAAAAGATGATGCAAAAATGGACGCCATCTTTGAAATATATAGAATTTCACCATAGAAAATTCGTACTAAATAAAGCATGCATTAAAATGGCGCTTGGCTTCTAATTGGTCCTTATTATAGTTAACTGAAACTCGAACAAGCTCAATAAGTGGACGTGCTTTAGGGTTTGCCTTTCAAGTCTTTAGTTTAACTCATCCATGCGATTTTAGCTTCAGTTAGCATCTTTATCAAGTTCGCCATCTTCAACCTTGCTTTGGATTCATCAAATTGACCTAAGGTGTGCCCTTTAGATAACTTTAGTTAACAACAAGAATGAGATAAGGGATTCGCCATACTCATGCAATAATTATGCTAAAAATAGCGACCCTTTTGGAAGTTCAGTTTGGCCTTCAAGAATGCGCCAACTTCATGCTTTAATCAAATATAATCTAAATATAGCAACCCTTTTCAAACTAAAGTTGCCATTCCCTTGAAAAGTGCGCCATCTTCACTAATTCATGCTTCACTTTTCAAAAACTAAATATAGTGCCCCTTTTCATGAGTGAAGTTATCAACTTCAAATTCGCCATACTTCATTAAAAATGCTTCATGCTTCACAAAACAATGCTTCATGCTTCAATTCGTCCCTTTTGAACTTCAATTGATATTTGATGAAGCGCCATCTTCACTAAAACTTTCTCAATTTTGACCAAAATCGCCATGCATGCAAACTTCAGTTGACTTTTAGTAATAAACTTCAGTTAAACTTAACATGCAATCAAGTTAACTCAACATGCAAGGTAGTTAACTGAACATGCAAACTAGTTAACTCGACATGCAAACATATGAACTGAAGATGACAACCCAGAAATCGTTCAGTCTAACTGCAGTCAGAACTCCAGTTAAGGCGTCCATTCAACTCACTTTCGAAAATTCAAATTTGAACTCTTGGGCGAATTCCAGACTTAGCCAAATTTTATGAAAATTTAAGCTAAAACCTGTGCCGGGACCTCTGTTCATCCTCGACCTTTGGTCATTACGACTTCTCCGATTAGTGTGGTGCATCATGAAACTTAGTAAAAGCCCGATCAAATGATATCTTGAAATTTGCCGTCATAAAGCTGACATCGAAGGCTCAAAATCAAGCGCCTTTTGAAAATTTAGCGGCTTTTCTGAATTAGTCAAATTTTGACTTTTAAATGCGAAGGGAAAAACAAAATCCTTCATAACTTTCATTTTCTTAACTTCGGGGACTAGATCTGGGTTCAACTGCGAAGGCGACATCGATACGCACGGCAGGATGCAAAGGCACATTTCCCCAGAAAACATCATCTGAGGGGTGAAAAACAAGAGCGCCCTTTTTAAAAGTTGCTCTTTTCATTCCAGACTTAGCCATTTCTGGAAACGACAAAAATAATATAAAAACCCCGACTGCGAGCTGCTGAGACAACTTTTGATCTTACGGAGACAGGCAACGGAAAGCTGAACGTAACACGGACACATTGAATATCTGAAATCATCAGAAAGAAGGCATTAAAGGCTTGAAAAGCTTGGGCGCCTTTCTCAAAATGTGCTCTTTTGCTCTTTCTTCTGATATTTTGACTAAGATTTGACCCAACATTTGGCCTCCAGTTCAAGCGTTTCAGCAACTCAGATTCACCCTCTGACGGATGCGTCGCGAAGCTCGAACAAATGTGAGATAAACATCTTGGGTGGCATTCAGCTAAAAACCTACATCTGGCACCTCAAAAAGATGGGCGCCTTTCTGAAAAGATGGGCGCCTTTCTGAAATGCTGCGCTTTTCTCCAGTGTTAGCCAATTCTTGCTTTCGCCTCAATTTGCACTGTATCTTCCGTAACTCGAACAAAACAGGTCCGTTTGATAGGCTTGATAGCTCACTGCGAAGCTGACGTGATGCCGGACAAATGTCTGCTGGAGGTGACAAACCCTAAAAACAGGATCTGAGCCCCTAAAAGATAGGGTGCCTATTTCAGAATGTGCTCCCTTCTCTAGAGAGAAAATTTTGATGTTTTTCTTTCAAATTTTCACTTTTCTTAAATCTCTTCGGTAACAGACTGACATAGTACTGACACCAACTCCATATTTGAAAACCCCAAAAACGACCATTTGACAACACTTTAACAAGATTAAGACTCAATTAAGCAAAATGCCTTAGTGAAGCAAAAATTTTGGTTTTGGGTACAACAGATTGCAAAATATCTTATCCACAGAGGATAAGAATTACAACTCAGGATAAGATTGACAACTCATAAAGCAAAAAGGTGAATCTTATCCACAGAGGATAAGGATTGAAAAATATCTTATCCATAGAGGATAAGGATTACAAAATATCTTATCCACAGAGGATAAGATTGACAACTCACAAAGGATAAGAATGACAATTCATAGGGAAAATATCTAAAGTGAACATGACTTTTTGATTTTAGGCTCTCAAAATCTATAAATAAGAGGCCTATGTTTGTTGCAAAATATTGAAAAAGTTTATTGTGACAGAGTGACATTCATTCCTTTAATTTTTTCAGTCAAATTCAAGTCTCTACTTCTATAATCTTCTTCATTTATTGCATCTCCAACCTTGTTTTCACTTTGAAATAATGGTTGATTGTATGCTTGTGATGTAATATTTTGTTGTTTTTCTAGAAAACAGTCATTGTAGCAGCCTTCAGTGATTCAAAGATCAGCATTTTGCCTCTATTTGTTTCAATTTTCTCTGTGTATGAAAGAAAAGCAGGTATTATTGTGAGTCCTATTACTCCTTGATTGCTGCTGTTCTAAGTTTACCTCCGAATTACTATTACAAATTACCATGTGAAGCTTTAAATTGAGATTCATAGGTTGTGTTGCTGAAACGAAGTAGAAATCTGCTATATTTGGTGTATAACCTCCATTTTCGGTTTTAGTTTCAGATTATCAAATCTTTCTCCTCTCTTTTCCCAGCAAGGTTCTTTGGTTAGAGTTAGTTTTTAGGTGATTTACCAAGGGGAAGCCACCCTTTACTCGGAGGTTGACCTCGAGTTTTGCGAGTCCCACAACTCGAGAGGTCATCCCATGTTTCACAAGATATTTGGATTCAAGATTTAGTAGGGTGCATATTCCAGGTGATAACAAGTCCCTTTGTGTATTACCAGCATATCACAACACCCATTGAGCTTATCCACACGTCAAGACCTAACAAAAGAAACCTTGGAGTCGCCATATGATCTTCTCGCAATCTTAGCATACACGGTGATTTTGTTCAAGAGAGGATAGAGTGTCTTTGGACATTTTATTCTGTGTGTTTGGTGGATGATAAAACGTACACCAACAAGGGAAATAAAACGTACACCAACAAGGGGGAGGTGTGATCTGAACAGTCAGATCAAGTTGAAAGATTATTGAGATTGTGGTTGTTGTTTTCAGTCTTTGAACTATCCTTATGCATTAACTTCATGGAATTCATCATCGAACCAGTATATAGGAGATGTAGAAGAATCAGTGCAGGTCAAGGATGGTATAGGACTCTTTGAAATGCATCCATTCAAAGTTGCAGACCTGGAAAATACTTGGAAAGAAAATGATGTTCATAGGTGGGGAATGCTCTTTTTCACTCTGGTGAACTCCTGTTTTCCTACTGGTGAACACTTCAGGAAGTGAAAAATGAATTGTTGGCAAAACAATGAATACGTGAATGTGCTGGCAATACATGGAATTTGAAGGGTTAAGTGTTTCAAATTCTTTTGGGATGGTTGAACTTACATTCTTGACATCTTTGGGAGTTTATTGGGAAGCCATAATTCAGAAAAAAGGGAGAGGATAACTCAATTGTAATGCTCTTTACTTAATATTTTCAGATTGCATTGTATGAGGAGAGGTTTTTGGAGTTGCAGAGGCTGATAGAAAGTGTTAGGCGCTTGTAGAGACTACATTGGAGCTCCGTATACACCTTTAGTGGCATTGTATTTCTTGTGACTGAACAGTAGTGGCATGAGGAGTTATACTCACTCTTCTTGGATTTTTATTCCCATTTAAGGCTTTCTTCAGCGGTAACTTCTTGTTTCAGTTGTGTGATGTTTCTTTTTATCTCCTTTATCTTTTTTATTGCTCTTCATTGCACGCTTAATGTCTGAATGAACTAGAAATGTTGCTATGTTTTCCATTGTTGGTGGAATAGTCCGTCTTTGAAGGTTGTTTTAAGATTTCTGCAAGAGGATCCACTGTTGGTGGACCTGTGTAAGGAATATCCTCCTAGTTTATGGATCAACAACTGTGAACAACTAAGCCTCAAGTTATTACAACAATACCTAATGCTGACAAGGATTAACATACAATGTCAGCTAACAAAAACAATACATTTATTTATTTCCGTGGTCTCAAACATCGCATTTGTATTAACTAGCTGTTATCTCTCGTTAAAATGCTTGCCCTGCTGAAAACCTTTTCTTATTATGTGCCTAATTCAAGATAAACCATGTAATGTGGCAATTGTGGGGGGTATTCCAAGGGTGACTTTTCTATTAGGAAGGCAGGACCAACAGTAGCATTTAGCTGTTTCACTGTTAGAAATTATTCCATAGATTATTGATTTTCAAATGTTATAGAACAAATATGAGTCTAACAACAATGACAATTGATGAATAAAGATCAAATGCATCTTAACATCCATTTTTATTCTAAACAGTATCATACCATATAGAGGATTGTGTAAGCACATGTTCACACACAGGTTTATAATATTTGCTAGGATACAGTTGTGTAGTTATTAATTTGATCATCACATAAATGATGATTGGAGTTCAATCCCACATGCAACTATGCGAGCTGGCCTATATGCGGGGATGAATGTGAATGACCCCATAGCACTTTCTGTGTTTACATTTTCCCTTGTTTTATTTTATTCAATTCTCCAAAATGTTATTGAAGCACATATACATATTTTTTCATTTTTTGTTTCACTGAATATCTGTACATTACATTATACTCTACCTTGTGTAGGTATTCGATTCTATGCAGTGAAAGTAAAGGAAACAAAGATTTTTCGTGTATATTTCTACATAAATATTCAGGTCATCCTGAAGATTCAGAGCATGAAAAGTCTTCTGAAAAGAATGGAAATAACAATGTTTAAATTGCTACTCTCATTAGAGGGAAAATGTGTAAGAAAAATAAAATAGGTAGTTGACATTTTTGTAGATATGGTTACTGAGTCCCATTATTTTTCAAGTCCATTTGTTGTCATGCATGCTTTCTATCAGTGCTAAGAGAGCACCATTTTCTTGCATGAAGTTGTATTTAAGGAGTGGACTTATATGTGGGAAGTCATGTAATGAAACTAAATTTGTTTTTAGATATGGCTTCATAGATGTTCAATTTGATCAAGAAGATCAACAAGGCAGATATTCAAAGGTAGAAAAGGTAAACAATGATGAAATTCCTTTGCTTCTGCTGGCACTTTGTATGATGCAATAGCCACAGTGGGTTAAGCCAAGAATAGCCATCAGTAAAATAATGGCATCGTCTTCAAAGTGCACAAATACATAAAAAAAGGCTTTGTAGACAACAATGCCTTAATAAACCAAATAGATTCAACTGTATGTTGATTAAAATGATCTGAAGGTCAAAAAGCAAGAAAACCTGCATTATTTGTATGTAGTGGGAGTGGGATGAAACAAGTGTGAGTGACCATCTTGAGGTATTTTCTTGCCAAGCTAGCTATTGTTGCTGTTTCTTTCAACCTCTATGTCATTAAACATTTTGCAGATGCTGTTACAGCAGATTTTGCTCATTTCAACAGAGTTGCTTAATGTATATTTATCATAAAACAATTTTAGACAGATGTATAATGAGGCCTTTGTGAAATCCAAAATTTAAAGCAGAACTGTAGGAACTTTTTAAAGTTAATGTAGAGAATACATTTTAGCATTAGTCAGCAAAATACGTAGGATGGTGAATATATCTTGGATAGTATTATCTATGGATATAATATATGCAGACTTTTGACAAATATGCGGACAAAATCTATTATCTCACACAAAGTCAGTCTTATTCCAGCAAATATCTCATCTCAAATCTCATGCATTTGAAAGAAAAACTATCTACCAGTAAAAAAAAAATTAGATTCAAGTAAATTCCATTTCAGGGCGATCTTTTAGAGATGCCATTTACAGTAGAATGATGTTAACAATTATTTATATTCTTTGAATGGATAGAAAACTCAGGAGATTCTTGCAAATTAGTTAATTATATGATTTATGTATTATAGACATGAAAGTGTAACGATAAAGATCAAGTAAAGTGCAGAGATAACCGCAGGATTAAATTATAACCAGTGATCTCACAAGTGGCCAGCAAAGCAAATAGACATAAAATGTAACAGTCTTAAAAAGTAGGGAGCATATAATTTAAATATAGACTGCATTTATCTCAGTAAATATATACTTGTACATGAGTAGTTTATGACATTAAGGGCTTAATGCTGCCGTAGATGAGAATCAGAAAATAATAAATGCATTGTTGAGTTTTGCAAGTGACAAGGGATGTTTATATGTTCATGTTGGCGTAACAACTAACACCTCTGGAGTAAGAGTTGGTACGGACAGCTATGCACACTACGCAATGAGTGCTCTTCAAATTAGGAGGGGAAGCTCCCTTGTTGTGCTTGACAAAAAATACCTGCAAAGGGAAATAAACTAAACTAATTCCCGTCTTTTTGTTTCAGCTGTAGAGGTACAAGGCTTTCTTGGAAACTATATACGTTGCAGCTGAGAATTTTCTCTGGTTTCGCAGATTCACTAACTACAACTAAACTTAATACTTAATAACTTAAATTCTATCCAGTTCCCTCAAGAAAACAGAGCATGAGGAAACGGAGCAAGGTTTTGACTATCAGACGATAAACGGATTCAAATTCTCTACTTGAAGGCAAGGTGGCGCAACTATTATCTCAATCTGAACAAATTTATTAGTCACAAAACAGATTTAAGAATTTACCATGATAATCTCATGAAACCCTATGTGGCATAACACTTGATCATAGTAATAAAGACTCACAAAACAGATTTATCATCACAATCTCATGAAACCCTATGTGGCATAACACTTGATCATAACGGTAAAGGTTCACAAAACAGATTTATCATCACAATCACATGAAACCCTATGGGGCATAACAATTGATCATAATGGTAAAAATGCATAAAACAGAGTTATCTAAACTATGGAAAGAATTCACTATTACAATTGCATGAAACCCTATGTGGCATAACAATTAATCGTAATAGCGAAGACACATGAACAAATACCAAAAGAGCAATATTGAGGGCAAGGTAGGCGCAGCATATATTTCTCTCAAGCAAAAGTTAATTACAAATGAGCAAAAGTTTATTTATATACATCAGCAAAATCCTAAAATCACCTTGTGTCATGTACAGCTTCGCGAATGCATGCAAGATTTGCTACCAAACACTAATGAAGTAAACTATACAGTTAACTGGAAAGCTACCATCAGTTAACCGATACATTTAACGTAAATGGACCATGTGCAAGCATGCACGTCCTTATTTAAAGCAAAGTTAATTGGACACTACCCTCAGTTAACTGGAAACCCTAACCCTAACTCCTGTGATGATAATTCCAAGAATGAGATAAGCATGTGTTAAGTCAGCAAGTAAACTCAAAACTGAAAGTCGAGTTAACTGCTGCTCATGACTCAACCCTCGAAATTAACTGCAAGTTCCAACTGGTAGATCACTCCATGTCATCTCGGTCTAACACTTCGACCAAGAACTCATCAATTTCTCTATCATCTGGCACTTTGATACTGTCTAAAGCAATAATCTGTCTCTTCAATTCTTTGTCACTCTCCTGCATGCATTCTCTAACACCTTCAGCCGCTTTCTTGAAACTAGCTGAAATTACTAAAAATGTGATCAGAACCTCCATCAAGATATCACGGGCATGCTTCTGGAACTTAGTTTGCACACCCTCGAGATCAGCGTAGGTACCATTTTCACAAAAATAATGGCACAGGAATTGAGTAACTTCGGCGGCTTCGTAAATGAAGTGATCTCTGTCCCTTTTGCAACTTAACGCTTCATTGTCAGCTGCTCTGATGAAAACCTAAATTAAGACCGATTTGGTCTTGAATTTAGTCTAGTTGAACCGCCTTATGAAAAACTTGCCCGTTGACTGTGAACACGGCTATATTCTGACAACTTTCTCTGAAAAGCTAAAATGGCTCCTAGTGAGGCTAAAAATACCATGTCGGGGGATAATTTTCACCAAAAAATCTAAGACATGGGTTTTGTCCGGAAAATGATTCTAAGACAACCCACAATGTTAGATTTGTGAAAACACGTTGTTTAGCTTAACATGCAAA
>VDFB02196267.1:0-18928 GCA_007258455.2 Sequoia sempervirens | reverse complement strand
TTACATAAAAAATGGGCCTCCTAAGGATGACATCATTAGCTTTTTAAGTTATCAAAAATCAACTAAAAGATGACATCAACCTGTACGGTGACATCATCCAAAATAAAAATAAAATTATTTATTTTATAAAATAAAAATTTCTAAAATCTTATGAATTAACTCATGATGGTTAATTTAACTCTGCATATCCTATTATATCTCATTCATCTTTCTAAATATAAAATATTCTTTTTGTTTTTGAGATTTATATTCTTAAGTTCTATTAAGTTCTATTATAGAAATTTTTATATTTTCAAAAAAAAGAATTATTCTTTATGAAAAAAATATAAAAAATATTTTAAAAAATTAAAAAATCATAAAAATCATTTATGAAGTGCTGCAAAAATAAAAAAATTCTTTAGTTATTTTTAATAATTTCAAATATTCTAATATTAAAATGTTTAGCATTTAAATATTCTAATATCAAAATTTTATTATTTTAAATTTCTTTAATTATTTTTAATAATTTCAAATATTCTAATATTTAAATGTTTAGCATCTAAATATTCTAATATCAAAATTTTATTATTTTAAATTTTTCGGTGGCCTTTTATAAGGGTGTGCTCACTTTATCCGATGTAGTCCTCTTTAATGGGGAGCTACTTAGTGGGCCCCCTATTATTTTAATTTTTTAAAAATATATTTTAAACTTTTATATATATATATATATATATATATATATTTTAAATATTTTAAACTTTTAAATATATATTTTTAAAAGTATATTTTAAACTTTTAAACATTTTTAAAATTCTTTGAAAGAAAGACCGTTTAAAAGATTACTTTCTTTTTTGCTAATTTTCATTATCTTTTACTTTGCCACTTTTTAAATAATTTAAAAAAAACAAATAATCAAGAAAAGAAAGTGAACTCAACTTTTTTAATAAATTATAATAGAAATATAAGTTATCAAACTTGAGTTTAAGAGTTTTTAAAGAAAAAATAAATAATGAAGAAAGTGAACTTGAGTTTTTTAATAAATTATAATAGAAATATATGTTACCACTTTTAAAAAATCATGGACTTCAGTTTTTTAAGGAATTATAATAGAAACATGTGTCCCCACTTAAATCATGTAGTTAAGTAATTTATATTATATGAGATAAAAAAAATAAAATTTAGAGTTCCTTAGGAGGCCCATTTTTATGTAAATTTCCCCTACGTCAAATTTCTTTAGGTTTGTCTCAGAGCAAAATCATGACTCAATCCATTTGTCACTTGACAAGGCCATTGGTTGTGTTGAACTACTTAGGTCTCTCTCATACGTGCGTTTTAGGGAAGGGCCATCAATCGATGAGCCCTCGAGGCCACACTAGGTCAGTCCATTAGGGTTCATCACATTCACTATCACACATGTCTCATATCTATAATTCATTCAAGTCTTTTTCAGTTAGTCTTATCAGTCAAAGTCTAGTCAAACTATGAGGTCTCTGTGTGTACAACATAGGCAAGGCATTCAATCAATGATCCCTCGAGGCCACACTAGGTCAGTCCTTTAGGTTTCATCGTCAAGCACAAACAATTTTCAACACATCACATCAAGTCACACATCAACAAGATGAAAAATTCAACAATTTCATTAAGTCAATCAACCAAATTTCCAAAAGAAACAACCAAAACAATCAATTTATGTCCTTCCTGAAAACAAACATCATCAAAATAATCAACATATGTCTTATACAGGATGAGTCCTTCCTAGAAACAAACACTAGAAAAAAAATCATCATAGCCTTACATAGGTTATCACATCACTAGCATTAGACTCAACATCTTATACTATACGTGTCTTTCTGAAACCAAGCTTTTTTCATACCTTATATAGATAGTCATATAATCGAAACTAGACTCAACATCTTATATGGTATGTGTCCTTCCTAAAATCATGCTTTATCAATCAATCATCTTATCAATCAAAACAATCAAACAAATAGATCAAGTTTTGGAAAATATTTTTTTTTCTAGCTATATTGACTTTGTAGCTTGTTTATCTTATCTTTTCATTTGATTTAACCTTTGAGTCTCATTACTAGCTTTCTCAAGGATGTCCCATGAAGGATTTAGAGAAGCAACGATGTATCAGAACTCTCTTTTCTTTGACTGTTGTTTGTCGACTATCTTTTGGCTTTGATTTTCAAGTCATGTTACTAGTTTCCTCAAGGATGTCCCATTAAGGATTTAGAGGAGTGATGACATCTCATGACCCATCTTTTATCTGCTTGTTGTTTGTGGTTTGTCTTGACAAAAAGACTAGGGCAACTATTCCCTTAGTATGATTTAGAACATTCCTTGTTTGTGACTATCTATTTTTAGTAGGTGGATGACCTTGTACACCTTGATCTATCCAATATCATGGTATTTGTCTCCATTTGTATCAGTTACCGCACAATGATAATTTAATGCAAGGCCTATTGTGTTTCAACAAAACATCGAAGATTGCTAATACTAATATCCATGTCTTTTATTATTCACCTTTTTCGTGCTAACTTTTCTTTTGTCTTGCATTATGATGGCTCAGTCCTGTGACACAAAAATATAAAGCATCCTACATATTCATTCATGTTAGAAACATCATACATATATGCTGCATTTGAAAATACAAAAATATAGGCATTCATAGCATTTAGGAATCCATGACATATCATCCATTAATCATCATAATTTCCATGGCATTGTAAATACATACATCACATTGCATCTCATTATCATGAACATAGAATCCATACATGACATTTATAAATATCATACATTATCATAGAATCAACATCACATCATAGGCTACATCAACATCATAATGTAAACATCATCATCCATAACAAATGCATATCATATAGAAGATAACTTATCATATAGAACACATTACATAAATAGAAGATTGCATAATCATAAATAGAACTGCATATCATATATATCGCTACCAAAATCATATATATATATATGTATATCACTCAAAAAGTGTCACAATACAATGTCAAATGTACATCTCAAAATGAATCCTGCAGGCTCTATGATTAAAATACAATGTCCATAAATAAATATCAGAACATATCCCTACCCAGAACTCCCACTACTCCCATGTGGAGAATGTGGAGGTGACTGATGGCGAGAGGTTGATTATCTTTGTGTAGAATGGGGCCTATCATATGGTCATGTCCTATGACCCCCTCTATGCTCTGAGTCTTGCTATGAGATCTACTCTGTGACCTACTGTTATGTGCCTAAGAATAACTGGGATCCCATCTCTCATGAGGCACCTCCTGCTCATATAAATCCCTGTAATATCTCTCCCTGTCACCAACTCTAACTAACTCATGAGCGAAAGAAGTGGCTAGCCCAATGAAAAGAGCAATAAACTATGTAAAGCTTTTTTGGTCTCATGCCTCTGAGCTATGGCCTAATCCCTATCCACATACGCTATGCCCCTCTCCATCAGAACTGAGTCTCACTCTGCTGTCAACACCCTCATACTCTCCTCTAGAGACTCTACTCTCGCCTATAGATATACTACCCACTGATTGACAAGACCTATATCCTCCTATCATGGCTGATCTCCTACCCCCATATCCCAATCATCCATGATCATGTCTCATAGCTCCCTCTCCTCATCTCTCATCTCCTCCTCATCATCATCATCCTGATACCTTGCAATCATACCAAGGGCATCTATATCCTCCTCCCCTCCAAAATCCTCCTCCTCAGCATGCTCCTTACTGATATCCTCCTCTATTTCATGCTCCTCTCCACCATCCTCCTCTCCTCCACCAACCTCTAGCATGGGAACATCCTTGCCCTCTCTCTCCTCCTCACGGATAGGTGATAGATCTATGCCTCGGCCTCCACCACCTCACCAACCCCATTGTCCTCCCCTCCCACCTCCTCCTCTCCCATCACTTCCACCAATCCTCCTACCTCTACCACCTCTACCACCGTGACCTCTACCCCTACCACCACGTCTACCCTGAGCTCCTGTCCCATGACTCTCCACAGGTGCATCCTACTCTGGATTAGTAAAGGGCATTGACCTGTTACTTGCCCACCAAGTATCATATGCAACCATCATCTCAAGATTTGTTACTCTACCCCTCCATCCCCATTGAAGGGGTTGTAATGCATCAATATCAGCCTCGGTTGTCGCAACAGGAATATCTGGTCCCCACAGAGGAACCTCTCTAGAAGATCAGGAAAACTCTACTCAGCCTCGTGGCTCATCCTAAACCTTGCCAAACTATCTCAAAACCCTATATGGTAGATGTCTCTCAATAATATGAACATGAGAAACTATCCTCCAAATCAAGTACTATGTTTGTCTGTAGTAGGGAAAGTGTCGATCCTCATTCAGCCACTAAGCACAATCAATGTACGACCTCTAGATGAAATGTACCATGGTATCAATAGCATATCTATAATAATTGGTATCTCCTACATGTGACTAGGTATTAGCCCCTACATATCAGAAGGAATAAGGATCTCCTTGATCTAACTCAAATGTAATAGGTGGGTGGAATATACCAGTCTGTTCCCATGCCCATACCATAATTAACATGGTACCACAGCTCATCGATCGTGCCTCCCTATAGGTTATATCATGCAAATGAAAATATAGCATGGCAAGCAAACAAGGGCCCCATGCATACACAACCTATCTCTCCAACATACCAACTAACATCTCACCCCATCCCATAGGAAATCCATGACCTCAACGGTCAGGTAAAACTATTCCCTAATCAATGTTCATAACAAACAATCTATCCAATCATATCTATCAGCCAAGGCATGCCATCTAATCTCATAGTGATCTATTCCTAGCTACCTAATATCATCATGTGGATAATATCGAACCATCTCACTAAAGCCCCTCTAGGTATCATACATGACTCTTGCACCCCTGATAGGCAACCTCAAAATCGTATAAATTTCCTCTAAGGTAACACTAGCCTCTCTCTTAGGAAGATGAAAAGAAGACATCTCAGAATGCCAAAACTCGCAAAGAGTAGTCAACAAACCTAGGTTTCCCTGAATAGTGGGCATGAAGGTAACGATGAAAACCTAGGTGCCATAGGAATCGTTTCTCACCACTCCACAATTGATCTCTAAACGCAAATGTCAATGGCATCGACTCCCTCATGTAAATAGGATCCAAAACAACCTGCAATGCATAATTCATATCCTGTGTCAGAAAAACAAGCAACCTTTTACAACCCAAAATTTTAAAAAAATTACACGAGTCATTTCACATTGCAAATGCATCACAAAACCTCAAAATCATCATTTCATAATGTAGATGTGTTACACTACTACAAATGCATGAAAATAAAAAACACACGCAATCACTCAGGCATATGCGTCACATTTTACAAATGCGGTGCATTTTCAAACAACCAAGCAGGCAAGAAAATGCATAGCACAATCACATATGCAATGCAAAAACTATCATGCACTACTATTCCTAACACATGCGTTGCAAAAACACAAATTCGGTACAACAAAATTCAAATGCGATCATTTTGCAATCAGATGTGTTAATCACGTATGCATATGGGTTGAATTAAAAATGACGTATTTGAAAATAAAACTTTAAGTGCTTAAAAATTTGTGAATTTTTTTTTCCAAAAGATGGTTTTTGACTACATACCGAGGGTCCCGCATCTATTGGTTGTCTGAAGGTCTGAATCTGATATCTGTGGTGCTTAGTGTAGGGAACTAGTGACATGTTTGCAAAGAGCTCCAAAGAAAAAATCACAATTTCCAAACTTGAAGGATACAAATGAATTGATTTTCCACCCAATTTTTATTTATACCTAGGGTTTTTGGAGGGATTTTCTCAAACCTTGTGTACTGGCTACACTTTTTCTCAACTTCAAACAACCATTTCACCTATCAAACTTCACTAAAACTATTTCTCTCACTACCATCAAACTTCTAGCTATCAAATTGACTAATCGGGACTATTTCAAAAGTTTTTGGAATTTTTTGAAAATTTGTCATTTTCCTAAGGGAGCATACCCTTATCTATTTCACATTGGGGCACAACTGGGGCATGTTTTTGACTTATTTTCTTTGACACGACACCAAAATGGCATTGTATCAAAGAGGGGCAGAATGTAGACACTAAAATTTGGTCTAGGCCTGCGACTTCAATTTCTTCATAATTCACACCTTCATTGTCATGATTAAATAATGTCAATTATTTAATTATGTTCTAGCACTTTCTTATCTATTAATTAAATAATTAATTATTTAGTTAATTCATTTTAGCCTTTATTCCTCTATTAATTAAATAACTTTAATTATTTAATTAATTCATTTTTTTTATCTTTATTCAATCCCAATTAATTAAATAAATATTCTTTATTTAATTATGTCACTAGTTAAGTTTATCCTCTTTCTAAAATTAAATAAATTCTTATTTAATTTACTTTTATCACACCTTTGACTATAATTAAATAAATAATTTAATTATTTAATTATTCTTTAAATATTTTCTTCAGTTAATTAAATAAATCTTAATTTATTTAATCCTTTGATTTCGAATGTTGAATTAAATAATCATTTAATTCATAAAAGGAATTATTCTTGGCATATTCTTCTATAATTGGGTAATCGCCTACTTATCTAATTATTCATTCACCACTTAACTTGAAATTTAATTAAGTCAGTCTATTATCTCTTGATCTAATATTTGTCTATTTCTGATAAATAGATTCTTTGTTTTAATCAATCAGTTATCTTGTTTTTATTCTTTTGTGTGCAAACATTTATTAATTAAATAGCTTTTATTTAATTAATTCATTCATTAGCGCATTCAAATAGATCATTTCTTTTATTCCATCTTTATCCTTTACATGCAATCATTATTCTTCTAATTTTCAAACACTTTCAACTAAAGATTAAATTATTATTTAATCTTAATTCCCACCTTTTATGTTTTATCACTCACGTCACTACTGACACTAGTTTTTAATGCGTGTTGAATCTTTCAATCTTAATCATTTGTCTATCTTTCAATCTAAGCCTATCATTTGAACAATCAATTTTCTATAAATTAACCTGACTTTCATCATTGTTAATCCTCCCGAAATCTTATGAATTTTGGAAGCAATCAACTTTCTTAATCTTTGAATTTTTTTTTAATAACACTATCATGAGGCTATACTTGCACACTTAGAGAAATCTGAGGGAAATTATCATACAACGACAAAATGAAGAAGGAAAATCGGGGTTATGCATGGAATTATGTAGATATTCAGTGAGATCATTTTTTTATTTATGTTTTAATCTTTCCATTTTTCTTTTTTGTTAGCATAGATTATATTTGAGTTTATTGCATTGTGTTGCTTTAATCTCGCTTGTTTTCCCTATGTTACATTATCTACTATAGAGGTAGAATATATTGCAACAACATCTTGTTGTACACAGGTGTTGTGGATGAATCAAACATTGAAGGATATTAGAGTATCATATGATGAATCTATTCCCATCTTGTGTGATAATACACATGCTATCAACATTTCAAAAAGTCTAGTAATCCATTCAAGGGCAAAGTATATCTCTATCTAGTATCACTTTATAAGAGAGAAATTTGTAGAGAATGAAGTGAAGTTGGAGTATGTGCCTACAAATGATCAAATAGAAAAAAAATTCATAAAGGATCTTCCAAAAGATACATTTGAGTATCTTCAATAGAAGCTAGGGGTTATTGCCCCTCCTTTCAACTAGATGAATGAGTTGATGCATCTATCTAGGTGAGATATTGAAGATACATTATTGGTCCTAGACTAATGAAGGCTACCTCTCAGGGGGAGTAGGTAGTGATATCTTTGGTTAGTGCAGTTAGGGGAATCATATCTTGGTCCCCTAAGGAGGATAGATTAGTGAAGACAGAATAGTGAAGAGAGAGCAGTAGAGAGAAAGTAAGTGAGAGAGAGTTGCTTGAAGGTGTTACCTAAAGTGAAGCATGTAGGTGTTTCCCTTTAAAATTGAAGTCAAATGGGGAGAGAGTGAATTCTAAAAAAATAAGGGGGAGAGAATTCTAGAAACCAAAGAGAAAGAGTGAAGGAAAGAATTGATGTCAAAGGGGAAGAAAAGATTGAGAAAAGAAATAAATCTGAAATGTAAGAAATGTCCTAGTAAGGGTGAGTGCTGCTTGATACAGAGTTATTGTCATGAGCTATTGTTACCATTGCAAGGTTTATTTTTTTATTGATGGTTATTGAGAGATGGTGTTGGTATCAATGAGAAAGGGGGAGATTGTTGGATATTGCTGCAATGTTATCATTGATATCAACAAGGATATTGTTGCACTATGTTGTCTTTAGTGTTGTCATTGATGTCAACCTATGTCAACCTCTAGTGTAGTGTTGAGTAGATGTTGTAGATAGGGATATTGTTGGTATTTTAGATGGGGATATTGTTGTAATATATAGTGTGGTGTTGATGAGAAGATATTTTTGATGTTGCTAAAGCAACTGGTTCACTTGGTTTCCAAGTAATTTTGAGAAAATTTGAATAAGAGAGTGTACAAGGTGATAAAATTTTGTTTTTCGTTGTGCTCTACATTTCTTCATGGTTGAATATGTGCTTATGTGGTTTGGATGAGATGATTATAGGTTTTTAGAGGTGTTATATCTAGATTTTTAGGTTCTAGATTGTGCGGTAGTGGAAGTTGTGTTTGACAATATGGTGGATTGTGAAGAAGGTTGTCTAGGAGAAATGGAATTGCTCCACATTTCTTCACATTAAGGTTTCTTGTATTTCAAATTTGGTAATGGTTTAATATTGTCTATAGCTACCTTCCCTTAGAGTATTTTGTGTTCAACTATTCCATAAGGTTGGTTAGTGAGCTGGATTCATGTGGGATTGTGGCTGGTTGCACAAGATGATTGTGTTCTCAGTTTCATGTGGTTGTAGTTGTGTTGTTGAATATTCTGATGGTGTCAGAATATTTTGGGATGTTGTGTGATGTTTCTTGGTGTTCCACAAGATGTTTTTAGACTTGGTGAAGAGTGAATTGATTTTTTGGTATTGTAAATATAGGTTTGTCTAACCTAGTGTGTTAGTGTTATTTGTGGATGTGCTTCGTGGATTATGGAAGCATGGTGAAGCATGTCAGTGTAGATTTGGTCCTTGATTAACCATTTGTGTGGTCTACACTCACTTCTATCCATTGTAAAATCTTTTGGTCCCAACCTATTTATTGGTTGCACATTTGAGGTGCATACATTTCATTGAGGTTGACCTAAACAAGATTGTTTGAGGTCACAAAGGATATATAAGAAATTTCAATTGTTGGAGATATTTAGATGTAAATTAAGATTCAAATTTTATTGAGTGTGGTGATATGAGTGTGAGCTTAAATTCCTAAGGCTACCAAATGTTGTGAGAAGGTTTCTACATTTTTAGAGTACCTAAAGTTGTTAGAGGTAGTGAACCAAAGGTTGCAGATGGTGTATAATTGTTGTGGTGGATCTTCCTATTGCTTTGAGGTAGTGAACCTTCTTGTAACAATCTTCTTCTATTCTAGACAGTGATTCCTTTGGGTAGTGATCCATTCTTCTCTTTTGGGTAGTGATCCCTTTCAATAGTGAGCCTATTGTATTTGATGTTGTTATTCATATATGTGAGTTAATCCTCACCATGGTTTTTCCTTGATTAGGGTTTTCCACATAAATCTAGTGTTCTATTGTGCATGGTTGTTGATGTGTTGATGTTTTAGTTTGTTTACATTTAGTCAATGCATAATAAGGGTTTGATGATTATTGAGGGTTTGAATGTTTTAATATGAAACTAATTCACCCCCCATCTCAGTTGTCCTATGTGTCTAATAGTTACCATGTGGAAACCTTTCCTTAATGGCTCTCTGATTTCAAAGGACAAAAACTACCTCCATTTTTACTTTTCTCAATGCTATGGTCTTGAAGACTAGGTTTTGTCTAATGCCTATGCTACTAAAAATGTTTTCCTTAGAAGAAACACTTGGACCAACCTATTAATATGCCAAAGTTCTTTCATTCAATGTCATTGGATGTGGTTGGGTAAATTTAACATCCCTCTCTTTCCCTTAAAGAATGTGGGAGGAAATATTTATTTAACTAATAGAATGCTATATCTTAACAATTTCCTTTTCACAGGTGGCCTTCTAACATAGATCTTGAAGGAAGCTCTTTCTCCTAGTCTAACAATAGAATGGGAGATAATTTGAGTCAGGTCAGACAAGACTATTTTTTGGTCTCCTCTAATTGGTATTTCTCTTCCTGCTTCTTGATATCCTCTCTTATAAGGATAAGACTGAATCACAATGCCCTACTTCTAAGATGGAACACTCCTTCTCTCTAAGCCAAGCACCCATTTCAATTCAAATTCATGTGGTCACATCACCTACACCTTAAAGGGCTCTTGTAGGAATAGTGGAATATCAAGGTATGTGGTTTAGCTATTTTAAGGCTCTCCTTCAAACATTGAAATTTAAAAAGTAACTTGAAAGGATGAAACAAGAATTGTTTCAACATTATATTTTCCTAAAAAAATCCCTTAAGGACTAGCTTAGATTGGTTCAAAAGGATTTGGAAGGTTTGAGAGCCTCTAATGATTTTGTTAATGAGGAAAAAACCATGTTAAGTGATTTACATAAGATTATTGAGAAAGAAGAAATTTATTGGAAATAATGGGCTATAAACCAGCGGCTTCATGGGGGAGATAAGAACACCAAGTGTTTTCATCTATCCACCTCTAGGCATAGGAAGAGGAATATTATTTTTGAATTGATCACCATGGATGGTTTTTTTTTAACTTATGAGGAGGCTATTTCTCTAGAAGACAATAATGTCTTCCATAACCTACTCAACCTAGTCATTGTTGATACCCTCTTCAGATGACTTGTTGGATATGATTCCCAACTATATCACTCCCTAAGAATTTTTTTTTATGGAAATAAGTGCCTCAAATGATAAAATTAGGGATGTTTTTTTCCCTTAACCTTTTAAGACCCAAGGGCCTGATGGCTTCCCTCCTTTATTCTTTTAAAATTTTTGGGATCTTGTTGGCCAATATGTTACTCTTGATCTTACTCTTCGAGTAGCATTCTGAAGGAGTTCAATAATAATTTTATCATCTTCATTCTAAAGAAAACTGGTGTCAATATGATTTATGATTTTCACTACATTAGCCTTTTAACACCTACAAAATTTGTTTTAAATTGTTGGTCAAATGTATTAAACCTCCCCTTGATAAAGTGATCCATCTAGCTAAGAAAGGTTTTGTTTTGGGGTTTCAACGTACTAATTATGTCATGTTGGTTCATGAAACCCTTCATTCTATGAGAAAAAAATGAGGAAAGTATGGTCCTCAAGCTAGACATTTCTAAATCCTATGATAAAATCTCCTAGGATTTTCTATTTGAAGTCATGCATAGATTCGATTTCACTAGAAAAGTTTTAAAACTCATGAAAGATTGTGTTACCTATCCCATGTTCTCAATGATCTTTAATGGCACTCTGCAAGGCCACTTCTTGGATTTTGGAAATATCAAGCAAAGGGATCCCTTTTCCCCCTATCCCTTTATATTGATGGCATAGGTCCTTGGTTGTAACATTGCAATAGGTGTTTTGAATGGTACGCTAGATGGTGTTTATCCTTCTTCCATCTCCCAACCAATTTCTCATCAAAAAATTGTTAATGATAGGGTCCTTAGGGAAGCCAATGTTGCAGAGGTAAAGGGGTGGATAAATGTTCTTAAAAAGTTTGATGTTCTTTCTAGTCAATGTATTAATATGGCTAAAAGTGTGGTTTTTTTTGACAATTTTCTCCTCTAGCTCCAAACCAAAAACTCCAAGATTATCAACTACCAAATCCTTTCTCTCCCTTCCACTTACTTGGGAATACCTCCCATTTTGAGTAAGGTCGATAAGTCTCTGTGGTCCAACTTTCTTGAAATATTTCCATCAAAAATTACACCTTCGAAGGGGGCCCTTCTTAGCAATGTTGATAAACTAATCCTCTTGAAGCCTAATATTAAAAGCATGGTTGTTTACCACATGTCCCTATTTATCATTCCCTCTTTGTGGTCTAACAAATTGGAACAAATTCAAAGAAGGTTCCTATAATTGAGAATGAAAGAAAAAAAATGTTACTCTCTAGTCAATTGGGAGACTGTTTGCTCCAAAAATTGTATGATGGTCTTGACTTAACAAAAAAAAAAGATGAACATGGTGCTCATTACTAAAGTTAGTTGGAAACTTTTAAATCAAAATGTTGAATGGATATCTATCCTTAAAGCTAAATATTTGCATGGTGGGGAGGGAATCTCATTCCTTCATAATATTCAAATCCCATTAGGGTCCATTATTTGGAGCAACCTCCTCAAAACTAAGAATTTAATCTCTTAGGGTATCTTCTAGTAGGTTTGGACTAGTGATTTGGGTTTTTTTAGGATGACAAGTGAATTTCAAAGAAATATCTTTTCCTCCATCTGATTTACTCTGCTATCAAATTTGACATCTACTTAAGATTAGGCCTTCATAGTTTAGATTATTTGGACCACTCCTCAGAATTCCCCCTCTATAAGATTTATTCTAACTGGTATGACCCCCTACTTCACTTGGATACTTAAGAACTCAAAATATTTGGTAATCAAAGAATTTTCAATTCTAATTTACCTGATTCTTTGGTGTGGGAAAATTCTAAGGATGGTAACTATTCAATTAAGTTTGGATATAACATTTTGTCCTATCTTTCGGTTCCTCAATTCAATTGGGTGAAGGTTTAGAGGAACAAATCCTTGCCTAAGGTGCAATTATTTTTGTGGATGACTTGCCATGAAAGAATTTTCACGTTGGATAATCTACAAAAGAGGGAGAGACATATTGGCAACATGTGCTTTCTATTTGAAATTGAAGCTAAAACAATTTATCACCTTTCATTTCACTACTACTCTTGGTAAGTTTGTCAAAAAATTAAGTCCCTATTCAAGGTTAGTTGGGTTTGGTAGAAGGATATCAAGATGGTGTTGGAGGGGTGGTCCTCACTAATGTCTCATCCTTTTCTCATTGAGCTATAGTGGTAGGCTCTCCTTTTCATAGGTTGGGTGCTCTGGAAAGAGCATAACAATAGTATTTTTAGGGGTTAAAAAAGTTGTTGGTAGGTTGTTGCAAATAATATTATTAACTAGACTATTGAGAATCTTAAAAAAACCTCTTACAAGCCAAAAATAAATCCCTTGAATCTGGAGTTCTCCATTATCTTGTCTTGGAATTTATCTGATGTTCTTAATTCCTTGAGCTCATGTATTTCTTTGGATATGAACAATACTCCTTGAACCCCCGATCTCAGTTGTCTCAAGCTTAACTTTGACAACTTAGCCACAAGGAACCCAATTCAGGTGAGTGGGGGTGGCATAATTCATGACCAGCAAGGGAAGTTGGGTTTGGCTTATGAACTTATCCTAGGTTTAAATTTTTTTAACTTTACAAAAGTGGTGGTTCCTTATCATGGCATCTATATTGATAGTAATATTGGAGTGTCCAACCTAGAAATTGAAGGAGATTCTAGAAATATAATCATTTTATTAAATGGTAAGGTGAACCCTTGTTGGAACCTACAAGACCTCTTCCTTTTCACTTGTAATACCAAAAAGAACCTTGGAATTTGTATATTTTCTCATGAGTTTAGAGCTAGCAATAAAGTGGTAGATGCTTTAGTAAATCTGGGATCCTTTATAAAAAAATGTTACTATTTGGGATGATCTTTCATTGATCCTAGAGTATCTTAGTGAGTTATTATTAAATGATGAAAAATTACTTTGATATCAAGTTCAAGCTACTCTCCCCATCAACTCAAACTGAAAATTGGCACAGATTATGTTTAAGGAATTATTTTCATCTTTTCCCACCTTTTAATAAGTTATCTTTGTATTTTTTCATGCATTTTACCTAGTTCTTCTATAGAATTCCTATTTTTTCTCTATCGAAAGTGTATGTCATGATGGGTGGTGATCTTATTCAAGGGGATCCTACCTCCTATGAAGTTCATAAGAATGATAAGGATGTATGAACTATCCTTCAATGAGGAAAGTTGGCTAGTTATGTCAAAGGCATGGTGGTGCATGATACTAACATTTCCATGGAATTTTCCAATCCTTAGAAATATGACAATGTAACTATTGGGGACTACACTTTCTTTGTTAATATGAAGTTTATTGTAGAGGTAATTGGCCTCTCTTTGAAAGGGACCTATCTCCCTAGGAAGCTAAAAGGACATCATCAAAAGTAGGTGGAAAAATTTCTAGAGAAAGGGGAAAGATCAATCAGCTATAGAATGGGTTCAACAAAGATGACCTCCCGATATTTTAGAGCAGAATGGTAGAAGTTTTGATGCATTATGTTACCTTGGAAGGTAGGTTTAAGTACTTCCATTCCCACCTCCTTCCCATGCTTAATAAATTCTGTTACAATGTTAAAATGAAATTTATATTCTAGATTATGTCCTCCCTTGAACAATTTATTAAGGTTGTTTAGGATAAAGGAAAGAATTTACCCCTCCACCAAGGGTTGATATATAGATTGCTCAGCTTTTAGGAAGTTATTTCTTCTTCCCTAGCCTTTTATAAGAAAAAAAATCTTGTGGTTAGAGATTTTTTTAAGCCCTTGGAGGCCCCTCGTCTACCTCTAGCCCAAAATTGAAAATGTCCTCATCTCGAAGGGTTACTAGGGTAGAAGGTAAATCCTCTACCTTTGAGGTCCCCACCCTAATTTTTTTTTTTTTTTTAAAATTATGACCCCACTCAATTTTTCATTTCTGATAATTATAACAAGTTTGATGATGAATCTTAGAACCCCACCTCGGAAGGCTCCCTCATTGGTCCCCCTATTCATGAAGACTTCTCTAAAGCCTCCAAATCCCCCTTGTCCACTAACCCTCCTAACCCTTAGGATTCTCCTATCCTTTGTGTAAATTTGGACAATGACCATAAATACCCCCTATTGGATGATGTTATTTGTGCTATTTGTACCCCTTGAAACTTAAAATTAATGACTTGAGTGATGACTTGAATGTTTATAATTGCATTTGAAATGGATTCTCACCAAACTTATCACAACCAAGGAAAAAATTCAAAATCTAGAAGAGAAGGTGTTTAATTAGAAGAAAACATGGTTGGGTGAGGTTGATGATGAATGCCATTGGGCCCTTTTGTCTTCCCTTTCCAAGTCCATTGAGAAGTTGACCAATTGGGAAAATTAAGTCGATGAGATCAGGGCTATGGTTGGTATTGTGGAGGATAGGGAGAAGTTATAGGAGGAGATGGATACCATGCATAGTAATCAGGAAAAAAATCTCAAGTGTTTGTAGGAAATTGTTTACTACAACATGAAAATGGTAAGAAAAAATGTAGTCGCCATTTAGGTGTTCCAATAAGAGCTATAAAATAGCAATGGAAAAAGGGCTGGTAATAAGGGAAGTCATGCACTTAAAGAAGAAGGGTAACAAAGGTGGTATTTTTACTTCACCTGATACTTAGGAGGTCCAACCTACACAAAAGAATCCCCTTCCCTTTGAAGAAAAACTATAATTTATGGTAAATGAATGGTTGGCTATTAATGACTTCAAGTTGATGGGGGACCAGTAGCTAGTCCATTCCCTAGCTAGTTCTCCCCTATGTTTTATTTTTCCTTCTTTTTCTAGTCTCAATGTAGCTTCTTTTATTTTGATTTTTGAGTGTCTCATGTCTCATGAGATCTCTTGTTTGGCCTCTACATCTATTTTATAAAAGGGTATGAGCCCTTCTCATATTTAATCTAATCAAAACATTTTCATATAACACAATAGTGAGATACATATTGTATAGATAAATAGAACTATTTGCATGTTGTTAACAATAAGTTTTTTCCCTTATTTGGTATAGTGGTTAATTGCAAGAATTATATAAATGTTAGTTCTAGTGAGTGTGCAATATTCAAAGATATAAATAAATAATCTCTTGGATTAGTAATAGGGTTCATAATGATGTAGCTAAAATAACTATTTAAGTTGGCTTAATTTAATTTCTATTAAATAAAAGTATGAAGAATCATTCTAAAATTTACTAATGTTTGGATAATTTATTACAATACACGACATCTATTTATTTATTTTAATAGAGAATGTCTTTTACAATTACAACATACAAGGAAAATATATCAAATCAATTATTGTCCAGTTGTAATTACTAGGCCACTATTATTATTAGCATTTCTATAAATACTCATTTAAGATAAAACATTTAGTTACTACAAATAACTGTCTAAAAGGATAAATCTAAATGCACTATTATTAAATACAAAGTGCATTGAAAATTTATTTTGAACAATGGTGCTATTTATGTTTGAACTATTAGAAACCCAGGAATCAGTTGCTAGACCAAAATACTTCCACAAGAGAGATAATGGCGAGAATACTTGCTATATCAAATGCAAGATTGATTCATGATACAAATGTACAAGATGAGGCTTGCTTATAAAGGAAAGCATGCACAACCCTAAACCTAACTTGAGCTAAAAGATAGCTCAACTAGATAAGGATAACTAAATGCAACCTAGGACTTAAATTAATGCCTAAGTAAACTTATGAAAGTGTAATTAAACAGTTAATTACACCAACACCCCCCCATAAGTGCAACATAGGGAGAAGATTATAATGTAAACTACTATGGGTCCTAACAACTAGGCCATGTTAGGTACCCATTTGCAAATGCAAATGAAATGCAATCTCTCATATAGCGGAGAAAAGGGGAAAACCTAGTGGGAAGAAAACCCTCTCCAAAAGAGAGAAGAAAAAAAAAAGCATGATGAATGTAAAAATGATGTATGGAGGACTCAATGATACCCCCCAAGGACTACATCATGAAAATACAATTAATTACCCCCCCATAAGAGGGAAGTAATGATATAAGATATCCTCTTCATGATGAAGAAGCTCCAAAGCCAATGAAGAATGCCTAAAAACAAAAGATGGCCCTATGTTTGCAAGCAACACATCTTCCCTTAGGAAGAAAAAAATCCACAAGTTGATGAAAAAGCCGCTCCATATTCAGTTGAAAGGAGGAAGAATGAACTATCAACATGTATTCCTCTAAAAAATGAGTAGGAGCCTCCAAGCTTGAATGAGCCTGTATAATCATGGTCAAGAGCTCAACCATGAAACATGAAAAAATCAAGTGATGGAGGATACTTGTGAATCTCAATATTCAAAAGGAAGCCGAGAGAGAAGATGTAGTGTAATAGTTAATTGCTAAAAAGTACATCTCATCAAAGAGAAGGAGAGAAATATCCTCAAGTGTGTCCTCCAAATCCTGTGGGGATGAGACTCAGGAACAAGTTAGAAATCCCTATCAAATAATCATCCCACAAAGCAAGATCTAAAAAACTATGATTATCCTATTGAACAGAAACAACAATGGCTAAAGAAGTAGGAGGTGGAGGAGTAGGAAGCTCAACACTAGTCTCTAAAATACCCAAGTGTAGATGACCAAAATTTTCCTCACTAATATGGGTCACACTCAATGGAGTGTGTGATGCAATCAAAGGAACATTATCAGCTTCTAAAGAAAAATGTGAAAAAGAATATACTCGAGATGAATGATCAACCATCCTGATTGCAACAATATCCCTAGTCTCCAAGTTCCTTATATACACCCTATCAAGAGTGAACTCAATTGTTTTACCTTGACCCCCATGAGTAATTTGATAAATAGAAAGGAGATTAGTGGTAAAAGAAGAAACACAAAGCTCACATCATTGAAAGTCCCTTCCCCCATATCAATAGAACCCTTCCCACTTACCTTCATGAATGTCTTGTTACCCATCAGAACGTGAGGTGAATTACAAGGCTCAAAAGAATAGAACATATCCTTAGAAGATGCCATATGATGAGATGCCCCTAAATCAAGAAGCCATCTTTTAGAATTAGGATTTGTAGAGGCCAAGAGTGCATGTCATTTCATATTATGTAGCCCACAAGTGGATGTTGTGTTTTCTGACTATGATGATGATGGGGCTTCCGATTGTGATGGTGAAGAAGTAGAAGACACTGATGAGGGAAGCTATATGTTATTCTTTTGAAGAAGATGAGTGAGTTCATCAATCTTCTTATTGTAACATTTATGCTCATCATGTCCTATCCTTTTGCAATATGCACATTTGGACTTCTTTTTTTTTGATGATTCCTCTTTTTTTCAATGAAGGATGAAATTAACACCTTCAAGGGACCAAGTGGATTAACACAAAAGACCATCAACACCAAGCCAATTTTTATTTTTTAAAGAAACTAAAGTAACACTAACTAATGCAACTCAACCAATTAATATGAATGACATCATTACATTAAAATGATATTATAATCACATTATAACCTAAAAGTAATATTGAACATAACCCATTTGCACACCTATCCACCATGGTCCCCTAATGTCGCTACGAAGATACACCTACACTAATTAAGCCTAAAAAAACATATTTGATACACTATGACCATATTTTATTAACACTTGAATGTAAATTAATCTCATACATCAAATTATATATGATAACATATCTAAATTATCTTCAAACCTCATCTAACACTATGCCAATATAAATATATTCTTAATCAATGTTATAAAATAAGTACATAAAGATATATCATATCTACTGCTTAATTAAACTCATATACATTATAAATACAACATTTCTATATTAAACCTCTCTATTACATACTAAACAATAGTAAAAATGTGTATAATCAATATTGTATCAATTCACTTACTTTTCCTATACAAGAATGCTACCATGAACACGATTCATTAATATAAGAGGTACATATGTATAAGATACACTAAACATAATTTTTTTATGAAAATATCACCTGCACATAAATTCAACTATAGAAT
>VDFB02196266.1:0-14895 GCA_007258455.2 Sequoia sempervirens | reverse complement strand
GTGGGTTTTTCGAGATCTTAACTGGGTTGCCTTCAAATTTTTTTGGGCGCATCATTTTTCGTGCCTCGGTTTTTGTGCAGATTTCTTCTATTCTTTGGCGGCTAGGGTTCCAAACCCTCTGTTCTTTCCAGCCAACAATCGATGTTCTAGGTTTTTAAATATTTTTTTGTCCCGTAAAAGAAAAAAAATCTGTCTTCTGGGTTCCGGAAGGGTTTATAATTTTGTCCTAAAAAATTAAGAGTTTTTCTCCTATATACCCTTGTCAGGGTTTTTGTAATTTGGGAGCTCTCTGGTTTTTACCATTTTTTCCGAAAAAACGATGATTTGTAATCTTGGGTTTGGCGATTTTTTCCTCAAAAATCGTGGTTTGGTGCAATCAGTTTTTTGGTCGCAACTGGGGTGAACATCTGCACATCTGGCTTCTTGTAGTCTATTCTGGGGCGTCATGTCCATCTGCAGAAGCTTGGAGGGTTTGCCGATTTTTCCTCAAAATCGTAGCAGCTGTTCTCGGTATGTCTCTGGTTACAGGGAGGGATAGTTCTCGAACTTCAGGTTGGACGATTGATGTTGTTATTTCCAGAAGTTCTGCATTTTCTGGGAGGGTTGGTGGCAGACTCATCTCAAGTGGCAGAGTCAGTGGTAGGCTCTTGTCTTTTGTTGCAGCAACGTTCTGAGAAGAACAGGGTACCCTTCTCTATTATCTCTGGGTAGTTAGAATGATGACCATTAAGGGAGGGTATCAAAATAATATCTTTCTATTTATGTTGTAATGGTCATCTCTTCATTGCTTTTTCTAACTTAACGATTGTTTCTTTTAGAAACATCGTCTCTTGTAATCTATATAAGGAACTCTCATTTCTTTTGATTAATATAGAACAACATCGATTCTGTAACATGATGGAGGTAATAGGGAGGCAATTATGCTTTTAAAATTATCTGTCACCAATGAGATGTTACTAGAAATACCATCTGGTAAATTTGTTGCAGAGATTTGGAAGCATTTGAAAGATCTTCATGAGACCTCAAACAAGGGAAGGGCTTTCTTTCTCAAGAATATGCTATTCTCTATTATGATGGATGACCAAGTGTCTTTGCAGGAGCACTTGATGGAAATAAAAAATATTCGCGATCAACTGGAGGTCCATTGGTCGTAAGATGGAAGAGGAGGATATGGTGGTGATCACTTTGAAAAGTTTGCCACATTCCTACGAGCACTTCATCGAAACGCTCAACATTACATCCACCAATGTTAACTTGAAGTTTGATGAGTTGTGCAACAAGCTTTTGCAGCAAGATAGGTAGAGGAAACTGTAATGTCCCCTTCCAGTTGACATCTCTCAGGTCTCATGATTAGCCTATTATGTGACCCTCGTAGGCTGATAGGGTGGATAGAGGGTCTGGTTGAGGCTTGGCTTGACTTCAGTTGCAGAATCATTTCAGTTTGGCTTTCGTTCGGGGTCGTTCGGACATCATTTGCTTGACTTACTATTTTAGTAAGTGGAGACACTCACAGAAAGCACCCTCGCTATTTTTAAAGATGGTTTGGTCGCATGATTCAAATACTTATCATCCGGGCTTCCGTGACGGTTCATTATTTGACTCGTTTTAGTGGGATACATTATTTGTTTGCGAAAATAAATATTAATTAATTAAAGGCTATATTATAAAGTTATAATATAATTAAATATTATAACTTAAGTGACTTAAAGGAAGGGGTCGACCAACATGAAGAAGGGGCCACTTTTCAATTATATTTTATAATTAAAAGTGCGTTCAAAACTATTGAAGAATTAAAAGTGAAAATCGAATTTTATTTAAATGATGCTTTTTTGGAGAGAAGTCGACTTCTTGAAGAATATAAGGATTTTCATTGTGAAAGAAGATCATTATGTTATGAAATTGAATTTTTGCCAAGTGCTTCTTCTGAGAACAGAGCCAAGGGTTCCAGTTTTCATTCTGCATTGGAGAACGAACCATCTTCAGTGTCTACAATTCAGAGGCTGTGAAATACCAGCTGATTTATTGCTTATCAGAGAGACAACTTCATACAGAGGTTATTACAGAGCTTATACAGAGATTGCTATTTCAGAGTTTATTCCAGAGATTCATCCAGAGACAGAGAAAATCCTTGAGCGGCTGATTTGTATGCATCTGGCATCCATTCTTAAACTATACGGACTTCTAGTTTGCTGCTGCAGGGCCGTACTTCTTCATCTAGGGCAAAGCGCTTTCCTTTTTTTGCTTTCTAGTTTCATCAAATGGGGCGCCTATACCTCTGGGTTCATTCTCAATCATCTGGCGGAGGGAGAAAGTGATTTTATTGATAGCCGTACCAGTTCATCTTCATTCCAGGCGCCTGTAATCAGCAAATCAGGTTTTTCATTAATGCAATCAGTTTTGCTTTTTAATTTGCATGTTAGGGTTTGGATATTGTAAACACCGAGAAAGTGTAATAAAACTATTTGCCATCGATCTGGAGATTCAAATTTGTCGGTTTCATCTTATTGAATTTATTATAGAATTTTTGAAGCAATTCTTTCAAAATCGCATTTTGTCTCTTTATGCAAAAAACACAAAAAAATCAAAACGCCAAAATAAGTAAAATTCAATCGGGCTTGCAAAATAAGTGAGAACAGGGGTTTCTACAGTGGTATCAGAGCTAAATCCTGCCATCCTGAGTGTTTAGCATTCTTATGCAGCCACAAGAGGCTGGGCCTCACAGATATTACACTCGCAGGAGAGCCTTGATTGACAGGCAACAGGGATTGAATAGGCAGCCGGGTCCCATGGCTGACAGAACAAAGATTCCTCGAAACCCTAGGGATAATGATGATGCAGAGGTCCTACACACTCTTAGAGATTTACGGACAGGTCAACAGCAGGTTACTGATGTACTACAGCAGTTGACAGTGGCGATACAGAGGATAGGTACGCCGAGGAGACCGGCCACCACGCCGCGACGGCAGAACAGGAGTGATGCAGGTTCACGAAGAGCACCTAGGACCGTTTCACAAACAGCAGACAGGCCTACCCGGCCTACTTTTGTGAGACAGGAGCCTGATGAGGCTATTGTAGATGAGGAACCTGAGGGAATGTTCACTGATACTCTTATGGCAGCGAACGATGAGTGGGAGTTACTGACCTCGGAGGTCAGAGAGGATTACCTTTGATAGATTTCTCACACAGAGGAGAGAACATCACAGACTACGACTGGCGTCTGGGTAATACAATAAATGACTCCAGCCACGCCGCACAAACGCATCTTACCTAGCCATAGCCTGGACTGTAGTGTAAGGGGTCACTGTGCCCTGATCAGAAGCCGATACTCCTTCACATTGCGTCCTATGGCTAAGGAGGATGCTATTAGATATGCTACTTTACATCTTGAGGGAGCAGCTTATAACTGGTGGCATCACGGGATGGTGACACTTCAGCATGATCGTATCACCACTTACCAGGAGTTTGTAGATAGGTTGGTGGAACAATTCGACAAGAAGGATCCTGAGTCTTATTTCAGAGATTTGGCCCAGTTGCGACAGGTTGGTAGTTTGGAGTCCTACATAGGAGACTTCCAAAGATTGTCAGTGATGGTTCCCAATATATCAGAGAGGCGTCTAGTTGTGCTTTTCATGGAGGGACTGTTGGAACCATTGAGAGGTTGGATCAAAGCATTTGATCCTTCGTCGTTACAGGAAGCTATGAAGAAGGCACGCAGTATGGAATTTGCAGCACCATCCAGCAAATTCAACTCCAAAAATACTTCTTCATTTAGGGACAATAAGGGATTCAATAAAAATAAGGAGAAATCTAATTTTAAGAGTGACTCAAAGGGAAAATCAGCAGCACCCTTGGATCGTGAGACTCTTAATGATTTGCGCAGGAAGAAGCTTTGCTTCTACTGCAAGGGTCCCTATGACGCTAACCATGATTGTCCTTTGCGGCCTAAGGGTAAGGCCAATAGAGTTATGTGGGCCTATTATGAGGATTCGGAATCTGAGAATTCCAAACAACAGGAGAGTTCCGAGGAGTCAGAGTCAGAGGCTTCAGAGCCTAAGGCAGAGGCAGAGTCAGAGCTCCAAGTCCAGGAGGCACGGTTGTCTAGCATTCAGCAGGAGGGATCTTTTAGACTTCGTGGAGTTTTGGCGGGTCAAAAGGTTATTACCCTTCTAGATACAGGAGCCACTCACAATTTTATTGACGCTAGATTTGTGGAGAAGCGGGGACTCATAACCGAGGGGTTTGAGGGCATTCGGGTTAAGGTGGCTGATGGTTACACTCTCAGATGTGACCGTATGATTAAGGATCTCCCTTTGCGCTTGAATAACTATGAATTCAAGGCGGATTATTACGTAGTGAATATGGGAGATATTGATTTAGTCTTGGGCATGAAGTGGCTTCATTCCCTTGAGGAAGTCACACTTTGTCTCAAAGACATGGAGATTTGGTTTGATGTGCATGGAAAGACTCATATTCTGAAGGCAATCCGAGACAGTAACGTCAGAACTATTTCTTTCCGACAGATGGAGAGACTTATGCGTCATGACATGGTTGAGTGGGCTGCCGAGTGCACTTTGACACCTATACAGGAGGGACAGCATAAGACCGAGTATCATCCTGACATTCAGCAGTTGAGAGTTAAGCATGGGAAGGTTTTCAGTGACATTCCACTAGGGAGACCTCCAGACAGGGGTATTGAGCACATCATAGAGCTTGAGGAGGGCGCCAAGCCCATCATGATTACTCCTTACAGACACCCAAAGCGGCTTAAGGATGAGATAGAGAAGACTATCAAAGAGCTGCTTGCTATGGGTCACATTCGACCGAGTAAATCACCATTTGCTTCTTCAGTTGTTCTAGTGAAGAAGAAAGATGGCACGCCAGATGTGCATTGATTACGAGTCCCTAACAAGAGGACCACTGCACAGGTACCCCATTCCCATAGATGAGCCATTGGATGAGCCCATGGTGCCCTCAAGTATTTCTCAAGACAGACTTGACGGATATCACTGTATTAGAGTCCGCGGAGCAGATGTTGAAAAGATCGTCATTGTCATGGACATTTCCAAGTTTGTGGTGATGCTATTTAAGCAACTAACGCTTCCAAATACATATCTCCACTACTATGAATGTGGTTCTTGCCTACATCCGAGGAGATATGTACTTGTCTTCTTCGACGATATTTTGATCTACAGCAGGACTTGGCAGGAGCATTTGGCTCATCTGGATGCAGTACTTAGTATTTTGGAGAGGGAGTCCTTGTACGCCAAGGAATCCAAGTGTGATTTAGGGATGACTGAGTTATTATATTTAGGCCATATCATCAGTGCAGAGGGAGTGCGGATGGATCCTAAAAAGATCCGTGCTATCGTAGATTGGCCTACTCCTACGAACCTTACACAGCTGCGAGGATTTCTTGGTCTATGTGGGTTTTATCGCAGATTTGTTAATGGTTATTCACGCCATGCAGCACCTATGACGGATTTGTTGAAAAAAGGTGCATTCTTTTGGACTCCTGAGGCACAAGAGTGTTTTGTGAGGTTCAAGGAGCTGATGACTACGTGTCCAATGTTAGCACTGCCAGATTTTACGAAGCCTTTTGAGTTTCAGTGTGATGCTTCTGGTGAGGGCATTGGAGCGGTGCTTATGCAGGACAAGCACCCGATTGTTTATGAGAGCAGGAAGCTCAGAGGACCAGAGAGGCTTTACAGTATTTATGATAAGGAGATGTTGGCCATAATGCATGCCTTGGCCAAATTTAGGCAATATCTCGTGGGCAATAAGTTTTGCATTAAAACTGACCACAATAGTTTGAGGCATTTCCTGGGGCAGCGAGACTTAAATGACCGTCAACAGAAGTGGGTGAGTAAGTTACAGGCATATGACTTTGATATCACCTACATCAAAGGTACCCAGAATGTTGTTGCTGACGCTCTCTCACGCCGGCCTTCTCTGAGTTCTATGGTGCATATTACAGAGGACTGGAGACATTTGATTGTAAGTGCAGTATGCTGGGCGATACTTGGGTATCTCGTATTGTTGAGGAATCTATGGTGGATACTGTGTAATACACTCAGAAACGACCTGATCATCTACGTTAAACAAGACATCTTCTGATCCCGCACCGGCATTTGTTAAACACCAATATGCAGCCTTCATGACGCAACGCAATGTTGCGCTAATCCCTACTTCCAAAACATACGCATGCGTTCGGTGCCTACATGGAAGGGTCTTGGGCGCGCATGTTCTTCGCATGTGCGAGTGCCCCGCTTGTCATCGCAATGTGCTGTGAGAACACGCATCCCATGGGTGATTGTTGCTCACCTCGCATTCCCCGGCAGGAAGGGAATGCCTGGTTTACGGATTTTATTACGGGCTTGCCTAAAGCCCGTGACGGATTGCATGAGGTAGCCAGGATCGGTCACAAGGCGCCCAATTTCTTCCCATCACCACTACTTACACAAACACACAGCGAGGTTTTCTTCCGTGGAGGTTTTATATGGGTTGCTCGAGTATAGCATGCATGTGATATTTGCTCGAAGCCACAAGTGAGGTGTTTAGACTTTGTGGGACCGAGCTTACACCGAGCACCAGTTACCACCCGCAGACCGATGGTCAGACGGAAATAGTGAACAAATGGGTGGAAGGCTACCTCAGGAATTACATTGCAGGGCAGCAAAAGGCATGGGTCAAGTGGATATATTTATGCGAGTATTGTTACAATACTACTTTTCACATGACCATTCAAATGTCCCCCTTCATGGCGTTGTATGGTTATGAGGCGCCTAGTTTTCTGGATTTGCTACTGAGTGACAGTAGAGTGCCTAGTGCTGGAGATTTATTGCAGGAGAGTCAAGACACTATGAGGGCTCTTAAGGAAAATATTGCTAAGGCACAGAATCAGCAGAAGCAGTATGCAGATCAAAAGAGGACAGAGAGATCTTTTGAGGTGGGAGACATGGTATATCTCATGCTGCAGCCCTACCGTCAGTCTACTCTTAGGAAGAGTGGATCGGAGAAGCTTAAGCCACGGTATTATGGTCCTTTCAGGATTCTGAGGCGTGTTGGAGAGGTGGCTTACGAGCTAGAGCTTTCGGCGGATAGTAAGGTCCACAATGTTTTTCATGTGTCATGTCTCAAGAAGGCGCTGGGACACCGTGTGGTACCTTCAGCAGTATTACCTCCCTTAGATGATGAGGGAAAGTTGATCTTAGTTCTTGAGTCGATCCTAGAATACAGAGAGAGACAGTTGCGTAGGAGGACTATAAAGGAATACTTGGTGAAATGGAGAGATTTACCAGTGGAGGATGCTACGTGGGAGAGCGAGGAGATTTTGCAGCATCCGGAGTTGAGATTGCTTGAGGACAAGCAATTTCAGGAGGGTGGACTCACGTCCCTTCCAGCTGGACATCTCTCGTGTCTCGTGGATTGGGGCCTCCCATCCCCTGAGGGCCGGGATGCAGGGTGGGATAGAGGGTCTGCTGAGGGGCTTGGCTGACTCCCAGCCTGCGTAATCATTTAGTTTGGCTTTCTGCCTGGGGTCGCTCTCTCGACATCATTTGCTTAACTTACTATTTTTAGTAAGTGGAGACACTCAAAGAAAAGCACCCCCCGCTATTTTTAGCAAGATGGTTTGCTGTAAAGTGGATCTACCACTATCATCCGGGCTTCGCATCACTGGCCATTTGACCTCGCTTTGGAGAGAGATATTAATATTTTATTCAAACACAACCAATCAAAGCCGCCACAATTATGCTATAATATAATTAAATATTATAACTTAAGTGACTTAAAGGAAGGGGTCGACCAACATGAAGAAGGGGCCACTTTTCAATTATATTTTATAATTAAAAGTGCGTTCAAAACTATTGAAGAATTAAAAGTGAAAATCGAATTTTATTTAAATGATGCTTTTTTGGAGAGAAGTCGACTTCTTGAAGAATATAAGGATTTTCATTGTGAAAGAAGATCATTATGTTATGAAATTGAATTTTTGCCAAGTGCTTCTTCTGAGAACAGAGCCAAGGGTTCCAGTTTTCATTCTGCATTGGAGAATGAACCATCTTCAGTGTCTGCAGTTCAAAGGCTGTGAAATACCAGCTGATTTATTGCTTATCAGAGAGATAACTTCATACAGAGGTTATTACAAAGCTTATACAAAGATTACTATTTCAGAGTTTATTCCAAAGATTCATCCAGAGACAGAGAAGATCCTTGAGCGGCTGATTTGTATGCATCTGGCATCCATTCTTAAACTGTACGGAATTCTAGTTTGCTGCTGCAGGGCCGTACCAGCAAGTACAGGGCCATACTTCTTCATCTAGGGCAAAGCGCTTTCCTTTTTTTGCTTTCTAGCTTCATCAAATGGGGCGCCTATACCTCTGGGTTCATTCTCGATCATCTGGCGGAGGGAGAAAGTGATTTTATTGATAGCCGTACCAGTTCATCTTCATTCCAGGCGCCTGTAATCAGCAAATCAGGTTTTTCATTAATGCAATCAGTTTTGCTTTTTAATTTGCATGTTAGGGTTTGGATATTGTAAACACCGAGAAAGTGTAATAAAACTATTTGCCATCGATCTGGAGATTCAAATTTGTTGGTTTCATCTTATTGAATTTATTATAGAATTTTTGAAGCAATTCTTTCAAAATCGCATTTTGTCTCTTTATGCAAAAAACACAAAAAAATCAAAAATGCTCAAAAACAAGCAAAATCAATCAGTTTCAGAAACAGTGAGAATAGGGGTTTCTACAGAAACAGTCTGGGAGCAACAATGAGTCTCCTAGTGTTGAACAAGCATTTACTGCCAAGGACGTTGGCAAAGGCAAGTCCACTCAATAGAAAGGACGAGGCAATTCGGAGGAGGGCTCCAAGAAGTCTATTACTTACCATTACTGTGGGAAGATTGGTCATATACAGAGGTATTGCAAAAAGCGATTGGCTGATAAGAAGTCCAACCAGGAAGCGTCTCAGCAAAGTGCTCACGTGGCAAAACATACTGAGCAGGAGGAGTCTGCACACTATGCATTTTGATGACCAGCACACCATCTGAATATGGGTAGGCTTAGTTTTTGTTTGTACGATGACCATTAAGGGAGGGTATTAAAATATTAAATGTAATATTAATGGTCATCTTAGCTTTTATTAGTCGTTAGTTTACTTTAGTTAACTAAGTTAGCTTTTAGTAACTTTTGTTTATGCTTTAGCCTGTTTTAGCTTCTTTCCGCTTTTTAGCTTTAGTTTTCTAATAGTTAACGATTGTTTCTTTTTAGAAACATCATCTTGTAATTTCCTTTATAAGGAGTATTCCTCTCCTTTGTAATTACATATAATCATTTCATGATTCATCTTATATATAGGAGCTTCAAGATTTTAACTATGTTGCTAGATATTTCGGTGTGTATAATTTTCTAGCACCAATTTTCATATTTTAACTAACAAATCTGGATTGACTTAAATAGCAGCCAGATTGCAAGAACTCATGCAAGCACCAAAGACTTAGACCTGAGACATCATGTGACTCCTAAAAGTTCTAGCTAATCTTTCTAATAATTAACTTGCAGTTATCGAGCATGTTGAGGCCAAAGAGTTTTGTCCACATGACAAATTCCTCCTCTTGAGGCATCTTTGAGTTTCCACAGCCAACAAGCATGAAACTATCACCAAAGAAGTAAAACCTTGAAATAGACTAAATGTTACCACCAACATTTTTTAGTTTTTAACTGCCATACCAAGTGTCCAGACTGATTTAAAAAGAAGCCAGATTGCAACAACTCATGCAAGCATCAAAATCTAATAAATAAAACATCTAGCAATTTCTAAAAATTCTAGAACATCTTCCTTGCAGTAGTTAACTGGCTAACTACCTGACATGTTAAGACCAAAAGTTTCATTTGTATCACAAATCCCTCCTTTTCCAGCATCTCTGAGCATCCACCATGGTCAGGCATGTAAGTATCATCATGCAACTAAAGTCTTGATATATACCAATTGTGACCACCAACAAGTTTTAGTTGCACCTATTGTAGTTAAGAGTGCATGACACTCACCAGCAATCATATAAACAAAGGACAACAATAATAGTACCTACAAAGCAGAACTATAGGTGCATGAAACAGCCCATATTCTAATATTATATCCAAGCAATGCAATACCAAAAAGCTAGTGGCAATCAAGAATAATCAAAAATATGCAGAAGCCACTTATTTCAAATAATATAATTTTTTGTATAATACAGAATTTCTAATAAGTTAACAATTTATGATTTTCTCAGTAAAAATCATCCGCTAAGCAACCATCACAACTAAAATAGCAGAAAATCACCTAATGTAAATCAAAGTTACATTTATAATGGGAGATTTTGCTTTGTAATATAGAATTTCAGAACATTTGCTTACCATCAAGCCTCTCAATTGCCTTTTCAGCCTCGTCTGCATATTTATAACGAACAAAAGCAAATCCTCTAGAATCCCCAGTCCTGGATATGGGACAAAAGAAAATTATTAGATTTAATAAACAAAATCTTAGAAAGTGAATGATACTTGTACCAAAAAGAGCAACTGCATGTCCAAACATTTTGTACCTCCTGTCTCTTGGAATAAAAATGTCTACAACCTTTCCATATCGGTCAAACAGAGGATAGAGATCATCTGCAGTTGTACCTACAGTAGACAAAATCTGATTCATTGCTGAAGCAGCACTCTGAAATAGAACAGTAATAACTCGAACTATTTTGTCTGTGCATAGAATCTAATAAGAGCATAAGCCAAAGGATATTGAAAATGATATACAATAAGGTTGTTATATGCCAAAGGTTAATGAAAAAAATTAATTGTAAGAGTTAAAAAACTTAATCAGGTCCTTGGAGTCTAAGTCACCAGGTTCGAATTCGAATTTGAGTTCGGCAACATTGAAATTCGGATGAAATTCGACAAGGAAAAAATTTGAAAAGTATAAAATTCGGATTAAATTCGCCTTATGCAAAAAAAATTTTATAAATATAACTATAAGTAATATATCCATACATTTGTCTAAATTACACTATATTAAATTTTTATTTTAATCTTAAAAAAAAATACAGTTTTACTTTTATTATAAAAAACAGAATATAGTTTTACTTTTAATATAATACAGTTTTGTTAATGTTAATTAGTAAATAATAAATATATTATATAATAGAATAGAGTTTTAAATATAATATAATAGTAAATAGTAAATATTTTAATGCATTACACAAATTAATTTTTAATATAAATTTAATTATATAAAAAAAGAAAATCTAAAATCTAAACAAAACATACGGGAAGCTTATATTAAAATAACAGTAAATAGTAATAGTATTATAGATTATAAATTTATTATAATACAAATCTATTAAATATTAATTTTGAGTATAAATTTAATATATATAAAATAATAAAATCAAATCTAAATAAAAATATATAATATTATATAACTAACCCTTATAAAAAATGCATGACACAAAAAATTGCAAAAAACAATGGCGACGGCCTATCTAGTTTAGTGACGCGGACAGTGATGGCGACAGCCTACCTTGCAGGTTTAGCGACACCGATGGTGAAGTTTGCAAGGCGTAAGAGGATTCCGTGCAGGGCGTGAAAGGATTCAGTGCAGGGCATGACTATTTTGTGCAAGGCGTGAAGATTTCCGTGCAGAGAAAAACACGTCTAAAAACCCTAAAAATTCGCTTTATAAAAATGTATTTTAACTTAAGTGAGCTTTCTTTTCTCTGTACGAATTTTGGACGAATTTAATCGAATTCCATGCAAATTTATCACATTCAACGAATTTTGAATTTGAAGGTTGAAATACGCCGAATGCTGTGACTTAGCTTGGAGTTACCAGTATTTATGGTATAGCTTGGGATTGAAGGTGGCATGGTAGGCTATAGAATCTTATCCTTCTCCACACGTCATCAGGACTATGTGTATAAATTAAGGGCTTTGCCAAAACTATACCCAGACATTTTTTCACCTTCATTCTTTCTGATTTTATTGAGTATATCTTGTTCTAAGGTTCCTTGGGGAAATTCAGTCTGTATCTCTGTTGTCCTTGGGTATGATTTATTCAGTGTGTAGATACTCATTTCCCTCAATCATGGGATCTTGCACTTCATGCTCAAACGATACCAGAGCCTAGGGTTTAAATATCTTAAGGTTTTGTCCTTTGCAACCAGCGTGGCAGCATCACATGAAGGTGTTTAGTCCTGTTTTGGCACTCCGTTGGAGGAATTTTTCTGAAGAGAAGTACTTCAGGAAAAATTATGTTCCAGAGGAAACTTTCTATGGATAGGCTCTAATTCTTATCAACTTCTAATGTGAAAAGTGTTTATATTCCAGATCTGATGATATGTTTGGATTACACGAAAATTTGTCCAGAGTCGCCTATCTAAATATAGTTAGATTCCACCATTTAGGGCCCTAAAGAAATAGGTTAAATTTGGCATGCATTTGACTGGCATTTTGATATTCAACATTCTGGAAAATTTTGTCATACAGACTTTACTTGACTCTATTTTCAAAGCAATAAAGAGAAATTTTAGACATCTATGCATTGATATTGTTATTTTAGGCATTCAGAGACCTTTGGCCTTGTCCTTGATTCAGCCGAAGATGGAGTAAATTCCAGGTATTCCCTTCATGGTAGAGCTGTTTTTTTAGGCATTCAAAAACTTTTTGCCTGTCCTTGATTCAGCTGAAGATGGAGTCAGTTCCAGACATTCCCCTTTCAAGTTTGGAAACTGGCAATAAAGTTGGATCTAATGGTTATGTGAGCATTTGGCTCTCAGCTTTGATGGATTCTCTATTGCATTTAATGGATGGGTGGCTTTGTGAGCATGTGAAACCACATGAAGTCAGTATTATTATATTGATTTATTTTTGCTCCCTACAGTTAGTATGGGAGAATGTTGGAGATCATTTATCCAAAGAGAATTGGCTTCATTGTTCTACCAAAGGTTGTGTGTTTAAAGATGATTGGCTAATCGTATAGTATACCTACATGCAAAAGAAGGCAAAACTACACAAAAGATAAAACCAATAGGGGCATCTACATACCCAAAATGTGGGATTGAACTTACAAATCGAAATGCTGGAGGAAATACTTCTCAAAAAGATATGAAAAAGTTGCTTATACTTGTATTCATACGAAAATATATGGATTAAAAAATCTGGATAGATATCCTCAAAGCATAGTGGTATTACACCCATGATCTCACGGATGGTATTCACTTACCACCAATAACTAGAATATTTCAAGAGGTAGCTTGGGGAGAAAGTTACTAGCTAGAACCTAAAATTTCTAGATACATTGAACAAGGTAAATTTGTGAAGCAAGCTACTTAAACCTAAAGTTGTATAAAACATGACCTTGTTAGCTCAGTGATATTTTCAAAATTGTAAGGACAAGACCCAATTCTGGGGTGTTCATGGAAAATCTTGTAAATGGCAATTTTGGTTGTTTGGCTTCAATTCTGGCACGGTCAATCAGATCATGTTGGATGGAAACTCATGCACATGGCTAGGGATCATTTGGTGATTGATTAGGTGGTCGGGTCACAATTGAATTCAACAATTTGGACATCACCATCAATTGTATGGATGGTATATTCTCGGTGCTTTGCTTCAAGTTTTGGGAACACATCTTTCAGTTGTGCAAGCTTAGGAGCTCGTGTGTTTAGGTGGAAGCATCTGGTGATCAATCATTGGTCAGGTCACATTTGACTTCAAGATTTTTTGCATCATCCTCTTTGAGACTTGCTCAGATAGATAATTTGAGGATGGTACAGTTGCAGAGTCACAATTGGAATGACTTGAGCATATCCTCCAACTAGGCACATTTTGTGATCAACATAACATCAGTTCCAGGGATGGCATGTTCTCAGTGCTTTGCTTCATGTTTTGGGCATGTCTCTTCCGGTTGAGCAAACTTAGGAGCTCATGGACTTGGCTGGGAGCATTTGGTGGTCTGTCAGTGATCGGGTCACATTTGACTTCAAAATTAGCATCATCTCCATGAAGACTCTTACAGATGGACAATTCAAGGGTTGAGATGTTGCAGACCCACAATTGAAATGATTCAAGCATATCCTGTGACTAGAAACATTTCATCAATAACATATTTTGATTCATACTTGGCTTTACCAATTCAGCTCCTTGTCATTTTTGGATTGCAAAAGTTTCATCAAATGGGAGGAGGGGACAGAAGGATGGAATGTTAGAGCTGTCAAAACATCTTACCTAAACCATAGAGTTACCAGAATTTGTGATATAGCTTAGGGGATGTTGGCATGGTAAGCTGTATAGTGTCCGATCAACCTTTAAGTAAAGGGATTTACCGCACTTATATTTATTATTAATCCATTGTATCTTATTCATTCTTCTTGATTTTTTTGTGTATACTGTGTCCTCTGGTTCTTTGGGCAAATCCACCCAATTACTCTAGTGTTCTGGCATATTATTTATTTAATGTATTGCATATCTCTCTTCTGTGAATCATGGAATTCTCACACTAAAAAAATAGCAAAAGTACATGCAATATCAAAACAACACTCTGTAGTCTGTAGTAGTGTGGCAATAACTCAAGAAATAATGCATTTGGCATAGAATACAAAAGCATTATTGACAAAATTTAAAATAATATACAATAAAAATATTTACATACCAAAATTATTTTAAACAATATTAATACAATAGTAAACCCCACCCACACACATACATATATATATCATAGTAAGCAACTTCTTATATTTCAAAACACCTCCCAGGCTCGCCACAAATGCAACTAAACAAATGTTCAGGAATAAACGTGTGTGTGTGTGTGTGTGTGTGTGTACTGATCACAGTAAATCACAACCTATAAATAAATACATACAGGTTT
>VDFB02196265.1:0-23826 GCA_007258455.2 Sequoia sempervirens | reverse complement strand
CATTAATGCCCAACCAAATAGAAGCGTATATCATATAAACACGTTGACACAAAAATTAGTTTGTAGAAGAATCATTTATTCACCTCATAGCATCATTTCCTGATGCTCATTATTCAAATCCTTCTTTTAAGGAATACCAACAATCCATGGCCTGAACGATCTGTCTCGATGCTTCTTGAAATGTTACGTTCTAGTGTTCTTTGGAATTCCTGAGTGACCATATCTATGACAAGAGTAATCATAACAACATTTACCTTCATTATGAACACCTAACAGACACTTCCATCATCTCAGTAGATTTTACCATACCGGGCTCCTTTTTAACATTTGTAATCGATTATCGCCTGTATATCGGGCATCTTATCAATGATTTCACTAGAAAATATATATAGTGGCTGTGTTTAATGTTTAACATCATCCTTCATTGCTTTTCAATGAATCTCACTGGTGGACTTTGCAAGTTGCCACCTTAGAAGTTCCAGGCCATTGGCTTCTTCAAATCACTAGTATATCAATGGCTTCACTTATGCTATCACTGCAAATTAGAGCCCCCCTTGTATAATTTATACAGTAGCAGACTAAATAATCAAATGTGCCACCTCTAAAAACTAGATCCATAGGAACTAGTTCCATATTAAATATTTCCTAACCCTCGTGGAGATTTGTCCCTGTCAATGGTTTAGACCTAGCTCACCCTAACTCTGATTTCAAACCTTTTTGCGAACATTCTCATTATTTCCTTATTTTGAATATGCTCAACCTTCTTATGACCATGAGCACTATTTCATCCTTATCCTGCACTCTTTGGCATTTGCAACCACAAGCCGCTCATACATTGATGTCCCATAACCTTTTCATGCTCTGTTCAAACACTACACCCACTCGGATCAACTTGAACTCTTCATTCCATGCGAAGAGCCATCATTATACTTTTTATGTCCATTTGTCAAACCTTAGAAACATCACTTCTATGACTAGCATTCAAGATCTTTGAATTTAATGCTTTGATTTAATATTTCCAAGACTATTAATACCCTAACTTCCAAGACCCTCTTTACGAATGCTTCAAATTAATCCATAATGAAGTTGTGAAATGTGCACTATACATAATATTTTGATCTCTAAGTTTTCATATTTTATCCACAACAAAAACTCAATCACCACTACCAAGCAATGACAGCATCATGCAAGACTCTCAGATTGTCCAAGTTTGTACACTTCACCAATTCTTTGACAGGCCAGATTTCCCAAGTTTTGTGTATCCTGCCCTTCACACATTCTAGTCCTTGACGAGTTTGAAATATGTTCCTTCATCGCCTTTGCTTTTGTGATAATATACCTTGTTGCGCCATGGATCGAATCATGATCCTACAAAAAATCTTCATCGTGTACTCTATCATCAAAGCTCTTTATAATCCATTCGGCCTTTATCTTTCTGAAAATCCAATCAACTTTCAGAGATTTTTAGTTTGCATGAATTTGTTACTTTCGGGGATTCCACATGATGGAGGAATCTGCGAGCTTCAAATTTCCCCGAGCTTTCGCTTGAAAGTATAATATTCGGGTGACATCCCAAGTGCTATTTTGCATTTCATGCACAATGAAATATGCTATACAATAATATCTTGCCTGTGATATCGAATCTTCCATTTTCGCTATGCCTTTTAACTATCGGGCAAACAAAACAACGAATTATATCATTTAACGAATCCCTTTGAAATATGACCAAGCATTATGTTCTTTCCCAGTGCGGCCAATCAATTTTTTGTTTGCACACAGATTCAATTTGAAAAACTGAATCCCAATGTTCGAGTGCGGCTACCATGGATCTCCGATTCGAAGTTTCTTGAATTTGGTCTACATAATAAGGAACTTTATCGATCCCATATCAATATGAATTAAAATGGTTCCAAATCTTCACCTATTTTCAGAGATTTTAGTGTCTCAGGGAATCCAACATGGTCCGGATTTTCTGAACCTTCATCCTCTCGAGGAATCCCAACATGAGTGGATTACCCGAGCTTTGAGTTTTCACAGAATTAGCCTTGTACTAGATTTTCTAAACTCTTCCACCTTTGTGGATTCTGACCACTTGAATTCTCCAAAACATTTTTCTTCGTGAATTTCTCCTATATCCAGATTCTCTGAAGTTTGTTCCCTTTTCATCTACGAGTTCTTAGATTGATGTACTCCACAACGTCTCTCATACATGTATATTATCGAATCGTGGGACAAGCCTCTTTCATAAATAATACAACCACGCCTTGGAGATTCTATGTCTGCAACTTGACTTCTACTCTATTAATAACAAAGAACCAAACATTTGGTACCCAAGGCACACGATCTCATAGACTAAATATGGGCATAAAAACATCATCCATGAGTTCTCCTTTTCAATATTAAAGTAGCACATGATAATGATCGGCTTCAAACTGTAAATTTCACTCTCCTACTGCTATCGCTCAGAAGAAGACCACTTTGTATGTCGACTGAGAAGACAGACCCATAATTTTGTATTCCTCTCATGTTGCAATTATTGAGGCCTTCATAAATCCACCCTAGTCGACCATTCAAACTGGTATGGAACAACAGCTCGACGCTTTGACAAGGAACCAACAATCATTTAAGAAACGATTCTATATATATCATTCTTAGCATTAGCAACTAGAATACAATCTTCACCTATACATCTCTATAGATTAAACATATAGTTCTTGCTTACCAAATGCTGCGAAAGAATTTTTCTTTCATGAATCCTTCTTTGCTCGCAATTTCCATTGTTGTTATGGCTTTGTCAATTCATTTTGAGCATGATCACCCAACATCAATCACTTTAGTATTTAGCAATCTCAGATCTCATGACCTTTCATGAATTTCAATTCTTCGTTGATTGAAATAGTTTGTGATTCTCTAGCTTCATAGAATCCAGAGGGTGCCATATTTTCTGACCTTTATTCCTTTCAGAGAATCCGCCTTATGGCGGATTTCTAAACATTATTCTGTTGTGAAATCCATTACCCTACAAAATCCCCTGAACACTTATACTTCAGGTAATCCATGATATGATGGATTGCCTAAAATTTACACTTTTATTGATTCTACATTAGGCATGTTCTCCAACTTCATACCACCATTCTTCTCCCAACCTCCAAATCAACTCATGTCTTATGGAGTATTGTCATAGTCTTTGCAACTTGGTAAAATCATGAGAATGACCCATGAAGTATGGCTTGAGGACCTCCATTGTTTAGTACCGTAGATGGTGAAGATTTAATACACCTATCATTATATGCTTTCGAGCTTTCATCATATAGTGTCACTTTAACGCTTAAAAGAAACCTCCCTTATCATTGTGGTCAATACATCACTACTAGCTCTTCCACTTGTGATAACATCACTATGTTTAATCGATGTAAATACTCCTAGATTAATTTAATGCTTCCCCTGGCCAAGATTTCATGCATGTATACCTTTCTAGCTCTAAGAATAATGTGGGATTTGTGACATCTAGTCATGCATGGAAATCATGGCCTCTATTGATCAATGTATTGATATAATCCCATGTTTGCATATCTTCATATCAACAATCTTCCCTCTAAATGCATTAACTATTCACCTTGCCACCAAGAATGTTCTTGGCTGAAACCTTTTGCGATGCTCACTTGAAATACAGTGATGTGCCTCCTCTATACTCCTTCCTACTCATGGATTTTGTGGTTTCTAAGAATTATAGTTCCCGCGGATTTTGTCATATCAAGGAATCTGGCAGGTGTTGGATTCTCTGAACCTTTGTTCTCTTGGGGAATCTAGATGATGGTAGATTTTTTGAACTTTTATTTTTTTGCTAAATTTGTACTTGCAAGAATTCCACTTCCCAAGATTTCCATATTACATACATTTTGTGCCTGTAGAATGTGATTAGAGCCAAAATGCAAATATTATAAAAAGTTACCCCTATTAATATTAGATAATGGATCTAACAAACCATCGCATCTCATGATTTAGAATCAATTACAAACTAAGATTCAGAAAATCCAAACCGAGGGCCAAAGACATGGACTACAAATGAAAGACCCATGAAGCGCGCCTATATATAAACCAGCTTTATCGCACTTGTGTGAAATGAGGATGATCATAGCAATTGAAAATTCCATTTGCCAAGATAACATCAAAAAAATTGGGAAAGTAAATTAATCTCAAGAACCTTAGTGATTAGATGCAATAAGTCAAACCAAACATTTTGAATTCCTTCAGGCAGAGAAAGACTAAAGATCATTAAATGTAGATGAGATCTTGAAAAAAGGTGGTCCTCGCTTTCAGCGGGGCATCTGTGCAAAAAGTGCACAACAAATGGTGACTCCTACTCTAGGAAATAGAGAATTTTGATGACAAACTGGAATCAAGAACCCAAAATCTCTAGTTTCAATCCTCACATTAGGTCACTCAAAAAACTAAAGTCTCAAAATCAATGAGTAAGCTAGCCCTTCCTGTGCTGAAAATCCAAGTGTGTAGGTGTATAAATTTCCCTCCCTTAATTACTACATAAACCATGCTTAGTTATGTTAAGATATGTAAAGGTTCTAACTCCAAAATTAGCCTGGATAGAGCCCCACTACTAGTCATGCATTGATAGCCCTGACAATTTTATCGCTATGATTCTCCTGAACATAGCTCTATTACCAACCAGGTGTACATAGCTCTGGTAAAGATATTCAGATCCTCTTGATAAGTTGAATTTCTTTCTTTGATTTTCAATATTTTCTCTTTTCTTTTTTTCCTTTTCTAGTTCTTCCTTTTACTCTTTTCTTTTCAACCTGTAAGAAATGAAGCTCACACTCAGGGCTGAGAATCATAGTGAGGCTGAAGCAAAAATGATATTTTTCACTTAACATAATCTCACAAGGAACCTAGCAACCTTGGCATTATTAAGATGTGTGTAAAAATGTAAGATTTAAGCACATTCAGGAACCAACTCAATTCAATGACTTGTCCCCTTTAAATGTTTAGCATATGTGACTTTGAATAGAGGACCTCAACCATCCCATCCAGAAAAAAAGACTAGAGTTTGTAAAAGAAATACTTGGAGTAGTCGTAGATTCTTAAATTTTTCTATGCACATGGCATTCTTTAAAGAAGACAAAGGGACTCCAAGCCAGAGAAGCAACACAAGGAAACCACAACCCAACCAAAGAAAACCAATGAAATCAAGACCAACCTAAACCAAAGAAAACTAACCTACAAAAACCAAAAGTAGATTAAAGAAAACCTATAGCAAAAGAAAAGTAGAGCAAGCTACATTTATTCAAAATAGGCTATGTACAAGGAGACTCAAAATGACCCATAATTAGATAGGGCAAGCTGAGACCCACCCCCATACATTTCATCAATGCATGGACAAGTAGTAAGGTGATAGTAACAATTCTCAAGAATGCAAATTCATCCTGATATTTAGTAAAATAGACCTCAATATTGCAACACTCAAACTACATTCCATAATCAGGAATAATTAGTAACTAAGGCAACTCACTAGAACCATGATCAATCCAAATGCAAGTTTTCTTTCCTAAATCTCCATAATCAAATTGATAAATTGAAGAATTTTCTATAATGAAAGAAACAACCTGGTGTGACGCTCGTTCAGGTAGAATTTTGTTTTCATCATCCTCCAATTGTGAAGAATCAATATCCCTGTAGTCAGGAGGTATCCATTGATGGTATAGTAGTCCTCTTGTACTCAAAATTTGTATATCTTCATGAGGGATTAATGATCAATCTGTAAGAGCATCCTCATGTGCAACAAAGTCCTCAGCAAGATGGTCATCAAAAGGCACCACAGACTATTCTTTAAGCACATTTTCACTTGTAACTATGTGGTCATGTTGATCAATGGTGATTGTAACATGATTATGCTTAGCATCATTTATATTTTCCTGCACATCAATAGGAACCATATTAGCTACCTCATCATTAACACATAAATTTTGTGAATTTTCAATGTTTAGTTTATCAATAGATAGAGGAAGATAAAAATTTGATAAAGGAGAGAACTCCCTAAATTCATTTTCTATTGTTCAAATTCTTGATCATAGCCATCCAGAACATTGACTCCTCCATTTATTCCTACTTTCTATTCTTCAATGAATTCATCGACAGCTTGTTGAAATTCTTCTATTGGAAACTTGTTTGATGTATCTTTCTATGTATCCCTTGTATGTTGTGGAAACTATACTTGTTCTTCCACCTCCTTTATGGTTGTCTAGCACTGGAAACATGTGAATTCAGAATGTTCTTTCTCATGTATCCTGCACCAAGTTGGTGACAGTAACTCTTCTAGATGAACTCTGTATGTCAAGATCGCCTAGTCTTTCATAAATTTGACAACAAACTCTTCATATCGAGGTTATATTGGATCATGAATAGAGGAAATATGGCTTATCACTTCTTCCTCTTGTAGTTCATCCTCAACTATATTTTCCTTTTTAGACCTTTGGTTAGCCTCTATGATCTTTGTAGGAAGTTCAAGTCACTTAAATGTTCTTCAGTTACCTTTGTTGCCTTGGATATTTCAGATTCTTCTTTCTAGCATGCTACTTCATTTGTGGATGGCTCAACACCCACTACACATTCTATGCATCCATATTTTTTCTTTTTGTAATACAACCCTTGACTGACCATTCTTTCCACTCCAAGTATCTCCCAAATTTAATGATAATGTCCACACATGAACAGAAAGTGAATTCTAAATGAGATGCATTATAAAATCTACACCATTTAGATGAGATGAAATCTTGCAAACACCCCTACTACTAAACTGATCTTTAACTATCTTTGTGAATGCCTCAACAAAAACATCAAAAAACTCTAAATTTGTGGAGGCTAGTGGTTGAGGTAGGTAATACATGAAAATATATCTTTGCAAAACCATCTCAATTTTCCTCAAAAAGGCTAAGCATTCAAACTCATTATACGTAGTGGTATTGTGGATTCTACACTAGTCTGATAACACATAGTGATGCAAACCCTTACTGTTCTAGAGACCCAATATCTTATTCAGAGACACACAAAATTGAGGAAAATCAATCTAAAGAAATTTATTCCCATCATGAAAACATAAGACTGCTTTCCATCTTGACTCAAAATTTGTACTTTCAAATTTAAAGATCTATCCTATCTCAGATTTTCAACATAAAGGCTCATTCAACTTCCAACAATGTTGCTTTCATTCATACCCTCCTTCTAGCACCAATCTATTGATGGGAATTAGGAGGAGAAGGGAATGAAATGAATGAAGCAAAATCTTTGTTCAGCCCTCCTTCTAGTGCTAATTTGTTGATGGTGTTTTGTACACAGCAACAACTCAGACAAAATATAATATTCTATCTCTCTTTAAAGGTAAATCTCTATCAGCAAGCCTCAAGAGATAAACCCAAGGTCTCTTATGTCAAGTATTGAAAATGCAAAACAACTTAGTGATAAATGTGATAATGCTAGTAATCACAAGGGGCCTTACAAATGAACAATGTTGGAAGTATACTATCATCAGATGTATCAATGTGGTGATGTTGATTCAATCCTAAATCTAACCTAGATATCAAAGAAAAATCAAAAGAGATAAGGGTTTGAGAGAAAGAGATTCCTAAACTAACTCCTATGATCAATCACAACAATGATGAATGTTGCAAATTGATAGATCCCTAATAAAAGCAATCTTTGCTCGATCAAGGAAAAGCCTACAATTACATAGAAACAGTGCAATATTCTAAGGAAATAAAAAAAAAAATAGACTGAATATTCATCCACATACCCAATAACTTGTGCAACATGAACAAGCATTTATAGTTGAACTTAGCAGAATATATGGCTCAGACTAAAATACACAATAACTTAAAGTCAAAAAATTGCCAAAAGTATGAGCAGGAGATCAATCAAACATTATTCACATTCACCATCATTGCAATAGAACTGAAATTTAACATCTAACATCTAATATTGAGAATCAAGAATGAGAAACCATAAGGTTGTCAAAGCTAAAAGCAAAGTTTTCCAAATCAACAACTCAATTGCATTAGCTTCTCTAGAATTTAAATAACAGTCTTCCTGCTCCCTCCTCTCCTACAACTATTGACTTCTCCTCACTTTGCCAATTTTGGATTTTTTACAAGTCTAAACTCATACAAATGAGAAGACAAAGGCCTTATATAGATTTTACACTTTTGAATTAAAGTCCAAGAATAAATCAATACAATGGCTCAAATCAATCCTCCATAAATCCTAAGAAGTTACATTAGGTTTTGGCACACTTGATACATCATCATTCAATAAAATACATTCATTTATAGCCTTGAGTAATTAGAAAACAACATTATACCACCTTGATTAAGATGAAAATTCCTTATTGGAGAAATAAAGTAGCTTCACATGTTGCAAGCATTTTCTAGAAAACTCCTCCAGCTGTAAACAACCTAGGCACAAATTCTCATGCAATTACGCCTTTAATATTTGACAATTTTGAAAGATCTGAATTAAAAATTCCCCCTTAGGCACATCTTCATAGGCAAGAGAAATTAAACAACCAAAATATCCTCCCTAGGACACACTTCCATATGTAGGTGATTGGAAGGTTTAAGCATTTCACCCCTTCATGAGCACATTTCCATATGTGAGCTTTGGAATAGTTGAAACATTCCACTCCTAGGCACATTTTCTTATGTGGTTCCTCCTTATACAATAGCACCTCCTTTGCAATCTACCCATGTCTTTACACATTCGAAACCTACAAAATTCACAAGATGAGATTATAATTATAGATCAAACCATGGAATATTCAAAAGCCACTTGCCATAGAAATTTTACAGGAATCCATAAAACACTACACTCTTAAAATATGGATTTAAATCGTATGAATTCAGATTCCCACAATAAAGGGCGAATTAATAATCCTTGCCACCCATAATAAGAACATTAATGCCCAGCCAAATAGAAGCTTATATCATATAAACATCTTGATACAACATGGAGTTTGTAGAAGAATCATTTATTCCCCTCATAGCACCATTTCTTGATGCTCATTATTCAAATCCTTCTTTTAAGGAGTTCCAACAATTCATGGTCCGAATGATCTGCTCGATGCTTCATGAAATGTTACATTCTAGTGTTCTTAGGAATGCCTGCATGACCATATCTCTGAAAAGATTAATCATAACAGTATTTACCTCCATAACAAATGCCTCATAGACACGAACGCTTAACCGACACACTCTAAGCGCTGACTGCTTAGGTGGTCAGGCCCATTTACCTGATGTTGTCATACCTTATCACATCAACCTTTCCAATTTTTAGAAATTCTGTTTCCATGAATTTTGTTCCTCCGTTTTCACATTTAAAATTATCTTTTTTACTCCCACATTCCATGTGAGAATGAATACGGTGGAATCTTTTCCTATAAATACTCCACCATAGTAACTAAAACTGTGCACTTAGGTGTGAGAGAAGAATTAGGTGTAAGGCAGTTTAAATAAAGATAACCTTTTTTAAAGTATATAATAAGGATATTTAAATAATATAAAATTTTAAATAAGTAATTAAAAATGGTTTAATAATAAATATAATGAAGGATGATGAAAAAATTACATTTAAAAAAAATAATATGTAAGATTTTAAAATTTTATATAATAAATTATTTTTTGAATTATCTTTTATTTTATTATTTTTTTAAAATATATTTTTGTTATGAGTGTCTCTATTTCTTCATGATAACATATATGTTTTAATGATAATATATTTATATCATTATTATCCTATTTTTAAAACAATATATAAATATACTAATTAAATGTATATATTTTTCTATTTAGTATTTGATACTTTATTTTAATTTTTTTTAATTTTTTTTTTTTATACTTTATAACTATTGGAGAATTATTTTATTTTATTTAGTCAAGAGTTTTTTCTATTTATAATTATTTTTTAATTTGAAATGATTCTTATAAAAAACTCTCAAGAAAATAATATAACAACAATCAATATTATAATTTCTAAGTATTACAACAAAACTAATTCCAATAACCCTATTAAAATATAACAATAACATAAAAATATAAACAACTTTCAAAATATTATAATTCACAAAATTCAATAGAATTTTTTTTTCTATAGCCCATGTTAATGAACTTTAGGCAAATTTATAATATTCAAATTTAATATCATTTTTTTTCTCTTTTCTTCATTCATAAAAAACATATTTGAATTTTATTAAATTAAAAATATTAAACAATAATGATTCCCCCTATTAGATTATAAAAATTGAAACACAACTAAATATTTAAAAAATTAAAACTATGTAAGAATTATTTAATTTTTTATTTACTTAAGAGTTATTTTATATGTCATGATCATATATAAAAATTGAAATACAATTAAATGTTTTAAATAACTAAAACTATCTAAGAATTATTAAAGTTTTTTTGTTTACTTAAGAATTATTTTATAATTTTTTCATTTATTTAGAATTATTTAAGTTTTTTTTTTAAATTAAAATCTTCTAAGTAAATAATTTTTTTTTTTATAAAATAACTCTTAAGTAAATAAACATAAATTAATGTCAATTTTCTAACTCCATGATTTATAGGATGACAAGATCACAACTTTGATACCATTGCAATAACCCTAATGATTATTTTATGTAAAAAATTAGATTTAAATATTTTAATTGTAACTTGTAAAAACCCATTTTTCTTTACAACTTATACATCAACATTCATAACCCAAATGAATAATTGTGTTAGTGAAGAAAGATAACATTTATAAATTTTCTTACTATTTCAATAATTATAAGATTACATCAAAATACTTTGTCATAATAGTATGGATAATAGTTACAATAATAACAAAAAAAATTGTAACTACATTGTTGGAATCCACAATAGCTACAAATCATACAAACTTGATGTAGCTATGATTTACTAAGAGGAAAACTAATTAGTGACCTTAGAATGATGTCATTTTGTAGGTCCAAAGGGGTTTCATCCTCTGATCCTCAAAGAAAAAGGGTTTTCATCTTATGATCTCAAGTAAATCTGAGGGTTTCTATCCTCAAATTTGGTTGCTTGAGCACATGTGTTTAGAATAATTTTGCAAGTATTTTTTATGTGTAGTTCATATGAATGATAATTTTTTATTAGATGTGTTCACTCTTGATATCCTTCCAATTAATGATTGACATGCAATTTTTCCAAAATAATAGCTAAGATTACATAAGGAACAAGGTAGTAGAGGATGCAACCACCAAATTAATGAAAGCATGGTTATATTTCACCTCTAGCATTGTGAGTTCATGTGAAATTGACCTTATTTAAAACCTATTTTTGCATAGGGAAACCCCTTATGCAATAGTTTCAACATTAAAATTGTCCATTAATGGCACTCTAGGTTGTGCAACAAGGAATATGAGAGTAAATAGTGTGAAAAGGTGGAAATATCAAAGTTTTTAGGTTGGAAAAAACTCAAATCTCATGCCACATATTGAGGGTCAAAGTTTGGGAGTATAGCACCTTAGATACCCAAATAGGAAGATACCCAAAATTTTGATCTAAATGAGGTGACATAGTTTAATATGTTGGGGATTATAATTTGGGGGTACCATATATAAGGTACTTGAGTTAGTAAAGGTTGAAGATCCAATATTGAAAGGTAATTTGATGTAAGTGTTGGGGGGTTTGGGTCTAAGCTAAAGGAATATTAGTAAGGAAAACACAAAAGTTTGATAAAACTAAGTAAAATTGGGGGGATTGAAGGAAAGGGTTGTTGGGAAGGAGAATTAAAAAAATAGTGGGGACAAAGGAAAAAAATAGACTTAGAAGGAAATTCATGCCACTGAGAAAGTTTGATATCTCAATAGGAATAAAGGAAACAATGAAGTTAGGTAGAAAGGCATGCTAGGATAAGGATATCTTATATTTTGATAGGAATTTAAGGAAGTGTTGGTAAAAACCGCATGCTAGTATGGGAAAGTTGAATGTTTTGATAGGAATATAAAAGAAAGGGCGAAGTTTGGGTAAATGAGATGATAGGATGGAAATTTATGAAACTTTAAAAACTTGCACACACTTAAGAAATTGAACATAGCTACACACTTAGAAAATTTTGAACCTAATGGACACATGGAAGATGAAGATGGAGAAAATAAATCTTAGATAAATAAAAATGAAGTATCAAATACTAAATGAAAAGAATGTATATTATTGTATCAACAAGTTTAATTAGTATATTTATATTATTTTAAAAATAAGATAATAATATTATATAAATATATTATCATAAAAGACATATATGTTATGATGAGGAAATCATTATATACATTAAAGATACTCATAATAAAAATATATTTAAAAAAATTAAAAATATAAAATAATATAAAATAATTCAAAAATAATTTATTATATAAAATATATTTCAAAATCTTTCATTATATATTTATTATTAAACATTTTTTAATTAATTATTTAAATACCTTATGGCATCTTTATTTAAACTACCCTTACACATAATTTATCTCCTACACACAAGCGCACAGTTCTGTTTTAAAATATTTGTGCTAGGTATATTTGTGCTATACTCTAGCGTACAATTCTATTTTAAATTACTCTATACTTCACTTGGCGGAGTATTTATGCCGGGAATCCCATGCTTAGTATTTGGGAGGTCTTTTTATGGTGGACGGTGTAGATTCGTGCACAGGAAATCACCTGCGGTCAAATGCATCTGAGCGGCCCAATGCTTTTTCCCGGATGGCAGAGTTTATTGCAGAAGAGGGAAAAATATCTGCAGAGTAGTTCCTCGTTCCTCCAAACTCTTCGTCGCTGGTATTCATGTGGAATAGTGTTTTTTTGGTCTGCAAAAGGGTGCTTTCAATGGGGATTTTATTAGCTTGCAAAGCAAGCAATAGCAACAGAGGCAAGCTGTGGAGCCTGTTAGGGTTGTGAATGAGAAGGTTGTGGGCATCGACCTGGAGACCACGAATTCGGCCGTGGCAGCCATGGAAGGAGGGAAGCCTAAAATTTTGACAAATGTGGAGGGGCAGAGGACGACGCCCTCTATAATTGCTTATACAAGAAATGGGGATAGGCTTGTTGGGCAGATTCCCAAGCGCTAGGCTATTGTGAATCCTGAGAATACATTCTTTTCAGTAAAGAGGTTTATTGGGCAGAAGATGAACGAGGTGGTTGAAGAGTCGAAGAAGATGTCTTGCAAGGTTGTTGACGAGAACAACAATGTGAAATAGGATTGCCCAGCTATTGGGAAGCAATTTGCAGCTGAGGAGATTTTTTCTCAGGTTAGTTGATTTTTTTACCCTGTTGAGCGAGTCATTATCTTTTGTTAGGGTTTGATTTTCCAATTCTTTTCTGATTGTGTTGGTTTTTGGTAGTAGTATTTGATTTTACTTATACCGTAATTTAAGCATCGCCCGTCACTGCTATAGTGTATGGTTATGATGTTTCTTTTTGTAGAGTTTTAGGGTTTTGCAAGGAGACTTCTTATAGATTATAGTTTTTTAAGTTATTATTTTTTTGGTAAATACAGATCTGCTCAATTGCCTTGGTAGTGGGAAATCTATCTTGTGAGTGTTTTTGGATTCATAGTGATGCTTCAGACCCATGTCAAGAGACTCTGCCAAGAGTTGGAACTCGTGAAAATCCAAATCATGTTTCTCCAATAGTTTTATCACAATGGAAGGAAAGTGCCCTATGATTTTCCCACAACGCCGCCTCGACAACACCAACACCAACAACCGTAAAATAAAAAATTTAGGTAGCTCACATGCAACGTTGCCCACCAACTGGATGTATTCTTGCATGCCTTCAACCCCTTATGATGCTCATTCCCTTTATTGACAACATCAAAAACAAGAAGAATGTTATGACTCTAAGCTTACTAAATTGATTGAATACGAGCAAAGCCAAGCTTACAATGACTCCATAGAAGCTTTTGAATCTAGGTAATAATTTGTAGCTTTTCTACTCAGTAATTTTCCTTTCGAATGGTAAATCACCAGTGCCCCTCCCCAACATTTAAATTCTATTATGCTCTCAAGGTTTCTGAAAGGCCATGCTAATTGTGAAAGTCCTAGGTTTAAGGTTCAATATTTATCTCCATACTCTCTTCTTAAACTTCTACAACAACATAAACGTTCTCCTTAGATTTTTTCAGATCTTTACCCAAAAATAAATATCTAGCATATAACAAGGGTGTGATATTGATTTGTTGTGTGTATTTTGAACTATCTTCTTTTATAAATTTATCATTTATACGAAAGGAAGGTTGTGATGGCCTTGGAATTTTCCCTGCACACACTATAAGGTGAAATGACACCCATTCAGTTCACATTCCAAATTGCATGGTTGTACAATCAAGGGTCACTACCATGGTCATGTGTTCTGTGCTAGACACTACTGTCGTTGCAGTCCTTTCATAGAAATTTTTCCTAGCCTATTTCCTGATCAACATTTTATGTTTTCTGTCTACTTGATGAATTCATTTTACTGTTTACGAAAAAATAGAACATCATTATGTACATGTTTTTTACAATTTTCATGATCCATATGGATTATTTTTGTTCTCTAGACTAAAAGTATAAAGGTTATCATTTGCATGGTAGAAAAATCTTTCTTTGGATTTACTTGGTAAATTAAAAAGAATATTTTTTCCAATTATTCGGTAAATTAGAGAATGTTGGAAAACTCATATAATTAGAAAAAACTGTTGTATTTAATTAAATTGGGATTAGTCGCAAGCTTTTGGACAAAATTGGGATTTAATTGCAATTTGATAAAATTGCAATTAAAGTGTGTTTTATTGGTTTTTTTGGTGCCTCAGGAATCATTCCCTAATATGGGAAAAAATTGGCAATCAGATTCATTCAATGTTGGGTGCTTTTTGCTGTAAATGTGCATGCAAGTAGGCATGACGCCTAGAAGAGCCATCAAATTTCAAATAAAGAATGGAAAATATAGAGTGATGTCAACCTCTGGATGGTCAAACATTTAAAAAACTTGAATTGCTATGTATAATTAAATGTCTGGTTAGCTTTTAAATTTGAGTTTTTATATTCGAATCTAGTAACGTTTTTGTCTACCATACCCCGTTTTTGAAAAAAATAGGTACCTCTATCTTTGCTTTTGGTAATCATGTTGTTTCACTTTGGTTTTGTTTGGAAGAAAAGCAAGAAGAGCGATGTTGAAATTGCAAAGCCTAATATTATTCTTTCTTTATATACAAGAGTTGCAGAGCAGGGGAAATATGTAACTATGGATCTTGCTGGAAGGATAAAGTTGGAAGACCATCCTAGTCGTGGAGAAAAATTGCTATTAGAAAATGGGATAATGGAGGTAATTTTGAAGGAGTATGAGAATGTTGAACAAAATCTTTCAAATGAAGATGTAGAAAGAATCCTTTCAGTTGTTGAACCTTATACTACAATTTCCCCTACTTGCTCTAAGGTATATGATTCCTTATCATTTTGTTTCTCCTTTCATAGTTTGCATGCTTGTTGAGAAGTCTAATCCATTTTTTTGAATTACTTTTGTGCTCCAGGAAGGGAATTTTAAGAAGTCTCTGTATTTAGCAGTTAAAGAAAAGGAGCAAGTTGCTTGCTGGTATGGAAACCCCCACGTTCAGGCCCATAAGGGTATTGACAAGTCATCCTCTAATTCCTTTGTAGATATTACAAATTCATGTAGATGGCCTGATGTTGAAAGCTCTGATTCTGAATGGGAACTTTTGTAAGAAATCCCCGACTGAGTTTGAAGCTTGAGCTTGTGCATACAGTAAATAATCTCAAAGTGCTGAGTTCGAGATGCAACTGTCATATAAATTGACCTTCCTATGCAAGTGATTGAGCTATTGCATTAACCACAATGGTTGACCAAGACTTGTATTTCATATAACATAGAGAAATGAAAGATAAACGAGAATGAGCCAAAATGATACTTTCAAAGACACCCGATTCAGATAATTATTTAAAGACAGTAGATAACAAAGAGCTGAAGCTGATGAAATAACTCGAATATAGTCTCCTAACAATTTTTTTTCAAATTAAAATGGGGGATTACCGATGTGTTGTGTTATTATTTAAAAAGCATTTCTGCCAGCTACACAGGAGGACAGTTTATTTAAGGTTCCTTTTGTTGACATCCACATGATTATGATTTTTTAATTTTACAATTGAATTTTAAACAATGCTTAGATCACAACACGATTCAAGCACATCCATTACCGTTTTCCAACCCTCTTTCAAATCTATCTTAAATTAGTATTTCTTTATTAAAAATCAGATTGAATATAGCACTGAAGTCCTAAAATGCTAATGAGGTGCCTTCAACCCATAGAGTTCTAAAGAGCCCTTCAAGCAGCAATCCTACCATTTGAGTTGTTGAAGCCACAATCCTTCTTGCCTCATCTTTCTGTTTTTGTTGCTGTATTCAACTCATATGAGTTTAAATCTTTTAGAAATTAACTACAACAAAGGACTTGTAATTTACCGCTCTAAATCACTTTTCGTATTTATTAAAAAATACATTTAATAGAAAATTTAGTTTAATGTCTTCGGCGTACCTATTGCACCCCAAGGTGCAATTGCTAGTTATAGGTAAAGCTTCCATGGTATTTATTCTGCATGGAATGTGGGAGTAAAACAAATAACTCTCAACGAAAATGGCCTAAACAGAGTTTATGGAAACGGACTTTCTAAAAAAGCGAAACATTGATGTGATAGGTAACGAGATGTCGTGGAACGGCCCGGCCACCTGGGCAACCGCTAGAGTGTACCCTGCAAGCCGCCCCATAGACACTTCCATCATTTTAGTAGATTTTACCATACCGGGTCCCTTTTTGACATTTGTAACCAATTGTCGCCTGATATCGGGCATCTTATCAACGATTTCATTGGAAAATATATATAGTGGTTGTGTTTAATGTTTAACATCGTCCTTCTTTCTTTTCAATGAATTTCATTGGAGGACTTTGCAAGTTGCCACCTTAGAAGTTGCAGGCCATTGGCTTCTTCAAATTACTAGTATATCAATGACTTCACTTATCATATCATTGCAAATCAGAGCCCCCCTTGTATAATTTATACAACAGATTAAATAATCAAATGTGCCACCTCTAAAAACTAGATCCATAGGAACCAGTTCTGGATTAAATATTTCCAAACCCTTGTCAAGATTTTTCCCTGTCATGGTTTAGACCTAGTTCACCCCGACTCTGATTTCAAACCTTTTTGCTAGAATTCTTATTATTTCCATATTTCGAATATGCTCAACCTTCTTAAGACTGAGCGCTATTTCATCCTTATCCTGCGCTCTCTGGCATTTGCAACCGTAGGCCGCTCATAGATTGACATCCCATAACCTTTTCATGGTCTGCTCAGACGCTACACCCACTCAGATCAACTTGAACTCTTCATTCCATGCGAGGTGCCATAATTATACTTTTGATGTCCATTTGTCGAACCTTAGAAATATCCACTTCTGTGACAAGCCTTCAAGATATTTGAATTTAATGCTTCAATTTAATATTTCCAAGACTATTAATACCCGAACTTCCAATACCCGCTTTACTGGTGCTTCAAATTAATTCATAATGAGGTCGTGCAACGTGCACTGCACATAATATTTTAATTTTTAAGTTTTCAGATTTCAGCCACAACAAAAACTCAATCACCACTATCAAGCAATTACAGCATAATGCGAGACTCTCAGATTACTTGAGCTTTTACACTTTTCCAATTCTTCCACAGGCCAGATTTCCTGAGTTTTTTGTATCCTGTCCTTCATACATTCCAGTACTTGATGAGTTTTAAATCTGTTCCTTCATCGACTTTGTTTGTTGTGATAATATACCTTTTTGCACCATGGATCTAATCATGAGCTATGCAAAATATTCATCGTGAACTCTATCAACAAAGCTCTTTATCATCCATTCAGCCTTTATCTTTCTGCAAAACCAATCAACTTTCGAATATTTTTAGTTTGCATGAATTTATTACTTTCAGGGATTCCACGCAATGGAGGAATCTGTGAGCTTCTAATTTCCCTGAGCTTTCACTTCCAAGCATAATATGCGGGTGACCTCCCAAGCGCTATTTTGTATTTCCTGCACAATGAAATATGATGTTCGAGAATACCTTGCTTGTGATATCGAATCTGCCATTTTCGCTATGCCTTTTCACTATTAGGCAAACAACACAACAAATTATATCATTTAATGAATCCCTTTGAAATATGACCAAACACTATGTTCTTTCTCAGCACGGCCAATCAATATTTTGTTTTCACATAGATTCAATCCGAAAAACTGATTCCCAACGTTCGAGTGCAGCTACCATGGATCTCCCATTCGAAGTTTCTTGAATCCGGTCTGCATAATAAGGCACTTTATCGATCCCATATCAATATGAATTAAAACGGTTCCAAATCTTCACCTATTTTCGGAGATTTTAGTGTCTCGGGGAATTCGGCATGGTCCAAATTTTCTGAACCTTCATCCTCTCGAGGAATCCAAGCATGAGCGGATTACCCGAGCTTTGATTTTTTGCAGAATCCACCTTGTACTGGATTTTCTGAGCTCTTCCACCTTTGCAGAATCCGACACCACTTGAATTCTCTGAAACATTTTTCTTGATGAATTTCTCCTATATTCGGATTCTCCGAAGTCTGTTCCCTTTTCATCTGCAAGTTCTCAGATCGATGTACTCCACATCGCCTTTACCAAAACTAACTCACTCAAAAACTTCTTATGCAAGGCAAAGAATGAAAACATGCACAGCAGAAGTGTATGGAAGGAAGGAGACAGACACAAATGGAGACATAAATATTTGCAACATTCTATTTCACTAAGAAAAAAGATTACAGTAATAAAAACTGTTTACATATAAAATATTCAGCAAAAGCTCAGACAACTATAAATACCGAAACTGTGTTTTCCAACGCGACTGGCGCTTTCTCAAGGCTTATCGCCCGTGGATCACTTCCTGCGTATGGGCTTAAAGACTCACTGACCGCAAGCGCGCATGCTCCCTTTAACTTCACTGCTCGTCTCCAACATTCCTTCGGCTCGTGGTTCTCACTGAACTTTTCTTTTCCTCATATGTCCTCCTCAAACCATCGTGTTTATCTCTTGCAATTTAATAATCAATCATTCAATTCTACTTTTAGCTTTTCACCAATACTACACAAAAACTGACGCTCAAAATTTGAACTTACCTACCAATAATAAATTGCTGCCAGAAAGTACTTACTGGACAGCAAGAAAGTCAAGCACGGCAGGGGGGAAAGAAATCCAAATTGATTTCTACTGACAGTGCATTTAATGCACCTGCCGTTGGTTGCTCAAGATTATAATTTCCAACACTCCCCCTTAATCTTGAGTCTTTCTGCTCTTCATCATTATTTGGAAACTTCCGGCGCAATGCTTCCGGAGCAAAGTTTCCGGCGCAAAAGTTTCTGCTCTTCAATACTCTGCGAAACTTCCGGCGCATCGCCACAAAAGTTCCGGAGCACCGGCGCAAACCTGTTTTCCTTTGATCTGCATTCTGGAACTGTCTGCTGAAGTTCCGGCGCACCTGCGCTTCTCTGTGTTTTCCAGAATTGAAGTTCTGGAGCATTCCTGCACACCTAGCCTATATCTTAGGCGCTCAAAAGGTTCTTTTGACAAAGCCTTTGTAAAAATATCTGAGAGCTGCTGCTCTGACCTGCAAAATTCCATTTTAATTTCATTATTCTCAACCAATTCTCTAATAAAATGATACCTGATTTCAATATGTTTGCTTCTTCCATGAAACACAGGATTTTTGGTCAAGGCAATTGATGAAACATTGTCACAGAAAATTACTGTTCCATCCTCTTGTTCTTCTCTCAAATCTGCTAAGATCCTTCTTAGCCACACAGCTTGGCATGCTGCTGCATTCGCTGCTATGTATTCTGCTTCTGCTGTGGATAAAGCAACAATCGGTTGTTTCTTGGAAGCCCATGAAACTGCTCCTGAACCCAAGTGAAAAACATACCCGGATGTGCTCTTTCTATCATCCACATTTCCTGCCCAATCACTGTCAGTGTACCCAACCAGCTGAAACTCATTAGAGGTGGTATACATTATGCCATAGTTTTTTGTGCCATTGACATACCTGAGAATCCTTTTACCTGCTTGCCAGTGTGTGTCCTTAGGTTGCTCCATGAACCTAGAAATCAGGCTTACCGCATACATTAAATCTGGTCTTGTAGCTGTCAAGTACATGAGGCTTCCAACCATGCTCTTATAGAGAGTTGGGTTAACATTATTGCTGCTGTCCTCTTTACTCAACTTCAGACCTGTAGCTGTTGGGGTTGGGGCTGCTTTGCTGTCCAACATCCTAAATCTTTCCAAGATTTGTTTGGCATAACTTGATTGTGAAATAAAGATGCCATTATCCAATTGTTGGACCTCTATGCCTAGAAAATATCTTAAGAGTCCTAAATCTGTCATTTCAAACTCTCTTTTCATGGCATTCTTTAAAATCAGCAATGAGGAAATCATCATCCCCAGTAAATACTAAATCATCTACATACAAGACAACAATTAAAACCTTACCATTTGCTGCCTTGATGTAAAGAGTGGGCTCACCATCGCTTTTGCTAAAGCCATTGCTCATCAAGTATGAGTCAATCCTGCTGTACCATGCCCGTGGAGCTTGTTTCAGCCCATAAAGAGCTTTCTTCAGCCTATATACCTTGTGTTCTTTACCTGGAACTTCATATCCAAAGGGTTGCTCCACATATACCTCTTCTTTTAAGACTCCATTGAGAAAGGCGAACTTCACATCCATTTGATAAACCTTCCACATGTGCTGGGCTGCAATTGCAATGACTGCCCGCACGGTCTCCATCCTTGCAACAGGGGAAAAAGCCTCATCATAATCTCTCCCAAACTGCTGTTTGTACCCCTTGACAACTAATCTTGCCTTATGCCTTTCTATTCTTCCTTCGGCATTACATTTGGTCTTGTAGACCCATTTGACACCAATAACTGATTTCCCTTTGGGTAAATCAGTGAGCTCCCATGTCTTGTTTCTTTCTATTGCATCTATCTCCTCATCCATGGCTTCACACCATTTATGTTCTTTTACAGCCTCCTCAAAATAAATAGGATCACTATGAGAAAATAATGCGAAATTTACACTCTCATTAAAAGCTTCATCATACCTTTCACCTTGGTAGATCTCCCTTAGACTCTTAGTCTTTCTTGGCACTAGGGAGGCGAGAGTGGGGTCTGAATTTCCGGAGCTACTTGGCTGCTGGCCTGATGAAGAAGTCTGCTGCTGTAGGTTTCCGGAGCAACTTTCCTGTTGAAAGTTTCCGGCGCATCTTCCTTGCTGGAAGTTTCCGGAGCATCTTTCCTGTTGAAAGTTTCCGGAGCATCTTCCTTGCTGGAAGTTTCCGGAGCATCTTCTCTGCTGAGAATTTCCGGAGCTACTGCTGCTATTTTCTGAACTGTCAGCTTCCTGTAGGTTTCCGGCGCATCTGCGCTCTGCAGCTTCTTCATCCTTAAGGGGTATGGAGACAGAAATATCAGTATTACTGTCAACTTTTCCATCCCACGACTCACTTTCTAGGAACTCCACGTCCCTACTGATGATTATCTTCTTGGTGACCGGATTATATAGCCGATAGGCTTTGGACTCTGTAGAGTAGCCCGTGAAAATACACTTTTCACCCTTGTCATCCAATTTCTGCCTATTTTCTTTAGGCACGTGTGCATAGGCTACACACCCAAACACTTTCAAATGCTCAACTGACCATTTTTGTTTTGTCCATGCCTCTTGAGGGATTTTATCACGGACTGCCTTTGTTGGACTCCTATTTATCAGATAAACAGCTGTTGCTACAGCCTCTCCCCAATATTCAATAGGGAGTCCCTTTGCTTTCATCATGCTCCTTGCCATCTCCACAATGGTTCTATTTTTTCTTTCAGCCACTCCATTTTGCTGCGGAGTATAATAGGCTATGAGCTCCTTCTTGATGCCATTTTTCTTGTAGAAATTTACAAATTGATTGGAGGTATACTCCCCTCCACGATCTGACCTTAGGACCTTAATAAAGTGTCCACTCTCCTTTTCAGCCTGGGCCTTAAATAACAAAAACTTATCAAATGCTTCAGACTTATGCTGCAAAAAATAGACCCATGTCCTACGGCTGTAATCATCTATAAAGGTCATAAAAAATCTGCTTTTGCCAAAAGACAGATTTTGCATAGGGCCTACCAAGTCAGTATGCACCAACTCCAATGGTGCTCTAGCCCTTGTAGAGTTGCCTGAATTAAAAGGCTGCCTATGTTGCTTTCCAAAAATGCAAGCTTCACATCTAACATTAGGCTCTACAATTTTTGGCAAACCATCTATCATATTTTTCTTGGACAAAAGACTCAAACCAGAGTAACCTAAGTGTCCATACCTGAGGTGCCATAGCTTTGAGATATCTTGAATGGCTGCTTTGAAGGCTAATTGCTGCAGGCCTTTTGACTATGTTGAGATTTGCATCTTGAGAGGAAACATTCGGTTCTATGTTATTTGAACCGCTACCATAACTCTTTTGCTTCCATCTTTATCATAGATGATGCATTCCCCTTTCTCCATTAGCACTCTATACTAGTTTTGGACCATCTGTCCAATGCTCAAGAGGTTATGTTTCAATCCTGGGGCATAGAAGACATCATATATTTGTCTTTCATCACCATGCTTGGTTTGTAGGCATACCATGCCTTTGCCCATGACTGGAACCATCTCATTGTTGCCCATTTTTATTTCAGACTTCACGATGCTATCAATGGAGGCAAACAAGTCTTTGTTACCACTCATGTGGTTGCTGCAGCTGCTGTCCAAGTACCAAACTTCAGCGTTGCTCTGTTCTACAAGGTTACATGCAATGAACACTTGTGACTGTCTTTCATTTCCAGCCACATTTGAGTCAGCAACATGTGCATTCTAACTCCCTTGGTCACGTTTTTGCCTGCAATCACTTGCATAGTGACCATACCTTTGACAGTTGTAGCACTGCACATTTCTTTTATCTTTTTTTTGATTAGAACTGCTGTTCTTTTTTCCTCCTTGAGAGCTGGTTGCCCCCTCATGACTGCTTGCTCGGGCTGAGCTTTCATCACCATCATTTCCACGTCTAGAGTTTCCTCTACCACGTCTGGAACCTTTTCTACCTCTCCCCCTTCCTCTTGCATTCGACTGAGCATTGAAAGCTTGCTCTTGGGAGGAGGTTGCAGACCTATTTAGGCGCTGCTCATGGGTTTGCAAAGAGCCCATTAGCTCATCAACTAACAAAGTTGTGAGATCTTTTGCCTCTTCAATGGCAATCACCACCAGATCAAACTTTGTGGGAAGGCTTCTCAATATCTTCTCCACAATCTTCTGTTCTTCCAAGGTTTCACCACTTATCCTCAGCTGGTTAATCAAAGTGGCTGCCCTTGTGTGAAAATCTATAATGGACTCGCTGTCCTTCATCTGCATGGTCTCAAACTCTCTCCGTTGCAGCTGGAGTTTGACTGATCTGACTTTCTCAGATCCTTTACAAGTGGTTTGAAGTGTTTCCCACGCTTCTTTTGCATAGCTAGCTGCTGCTATTCGAGGAAAAATAGCCTCTGTCAAGGCTGCCTCAATCAGACTGAGGGCTTTTGCATCATTCTTCCGTGTCTCCTTCAGCTAGTTCTTTTGAGCATTGCTCAAAGCTGTAAATGCAGTCGGGTCAACAACATCTATGAACCCATTTACAACAAGTTCCCATAAATCAT
>VDFB02196264.1:0-21890 GCA_007258455.2 Sequoia sempervirens | reverse complement strand
AAAAAAACTTGAAAGCATGTTTGACATCATACTGTGGTCATGATCAAAACATATTGTCCAACACAACCAAGTCCACTACCAATTTTTCAAACACGATAATACAATGAAACAATTATTGAAGCAATGCCAACAAAACCAAGCTGCAACATGAATATAAGCATGAAAATATTTTCACAAAAGACATTAAAGCCTTATAAAGGATGATATACATCATTTACCAAGTATCAATGCCAAGACCAATCCATATCACTGTGTACCTATTACCTAATCATAAACCTTATGTCAAGTCCTGTATCACCAGCTTTTGAAGATCAAAATCACTGCTATTATGTAAATGCTTTGTCAAAGAAGAATCATTGTCAATCAGAAATATGTTAATCAAATGATCCATAACATTTACAAATGTGTCATGGTCTGTTCAAACACTAGTACTTGTTAAATATTTTTGTAATACACTATATCACCACTAGATCAAACATTCTGACAACTTACTAAATACATCTTGAGCAACACAATATGACACAAAGAAACCAAATTTGTATCACACAAACTATACAACATCTCAAGTCACACTATAACTCCAAACAATTAGTATTCCATAATAATCAACTTTCAAGAGAAAGTATTGATCACTAGATGCATATTGAAATTTTCATCATCCAAGAATGTACAAACTTCTATCAATGTTGTTTGACTGTTCTCAAGAACATAACATATTCTATATCAACACAATCAATGTCAACACTAGCAACCAAAACTCTAGAAAACTAACTTTTGTATGGATATAAAATATGATTAGTATGTCGTTGTTCATGTTTTCCACAACATTGCAGAACTCAAAATTTACTGTTAATGTCTTGCAACTAACTGCCTTTACCATTATTTCAATTTAGACCTCAAACAGCTCACTGTCTTATCATGCTCTATTGCTGAAACTTCATTAATATAGATCAAAGCACTATATTGTATCGAGTTGTTAGACATGGTTTCATGTATTAAACAAGTTTTGATAGTAAAGAAAATGAGTACTACTTGAAAACTCAAGTATCTTTATCTCATGTATCTCTTGAGAAGCACATACCATCACTGAGATCAATGTACTATAGCAGAGCAAAGCTAATAACAATTTATCCACAAATGGCCAGGAGGTATAATTGTGTCACAAGTATCCTTTACTACGGACACTCCCAAAGAAACATTAAGCATCAACTACAACAACATCATATGAGAAATTCTCTTTTGATATATATGAACCATAACATTAAGACAATTATCATCAATTTGTTATCACTTGTTATTCCCAGCATAGACAAGAAGAACACAATTAAAAATATGACAAATCTATGGCTTGCTCTCTGATGATAATTAAGTAATGAAACAACCAGATGCAAATACCTTTTATTTGATATCAAAGGGGTTTATTTAAAATGCATTTATCAACTCCCCCTTTCTTCATACTACCTTTTAAATTCTTAGAAATGGTTCTTGTACAGCATGCACAAGATTTAGTTCTTCCTCTTTCTTGTTTTCTTTCTAGATCATACATGATCTTTATTTTCCTCGCCTTCAATGCAACTACATTGTTATTTTTAAATGATGCCTTTCACTTACTTCTACAAGGTTGTGCCTTATGCCCATGTTTATGACACTTAAAGCATGTGATGTTATAATTAATTTGAGGAATAAAGGAAACATTCTTTCTTGACATTCCAAAACTTCTATGATCATATCTTCCATATCTCCTACAATTTCTTGCTCTATGACCATAAGCATAACAATGATAGCAATAGCCATGAAATTGAGAGTAGTTATACTTGATAAATGAAGATCTTGATGATCTATTTGTCCTTTCATCAACCCATTTATCTTTTGTCTAAGCAACAATAATATGGTGACCAAGATCAACCTTCATTCTTGGTGTTTGCTTGGTTGTAAACTTCTTTCCATTTGCAATAGAAAACACTGTCTCATGTTTAGATTTTTCTATAGAGCTTTGTCCAACCTCATATCCCACACTTGAAGGATCCTTAGAATGCTTTTTTCTGCCAATCATCTCATTCAGTAGATTAGTACTATGATCAAATTTATGATTTTAACCTAATTGAACCTTGACACTTTCAAGCTCTTTCCTTAATGAAACTACTTCTTCTAGTTTTAGACATTCAATCTTGTTAACCTCCAAATCAGATTTTACAACATCTGCTATCCTCTTACATTCTTCAATTTCAATTTTCTGACTAATAATCATATCATCTTTAAGAGTTAGTTCTTTTAACAAGGAATCATTATCTGAACATTTTCTTAAAGAAGCAATCTCATTTTCTAGTTTAATACACAACTCATCCTTGTCTTTTAACTTGGCTTCCAATTCTTCTTCATTCTTTCTCTTATTAACCATTTGGGCTTTCAAAAATTCAATAATCTTTTTATCACCATTACAATCTTGTATTACAGTTTTATTAACATTGACACTTTTGTGTAGGCATACCTTAAGATCTTGATTTTATTTTCTAAGCCTTTTATGTTCATCTAAGGTAGCAAGCAGTTCTTCCTCCAAATCAACCTCTAATTCATCATCTTCATATTCTTTTTCACTTACCAAGTGAATTTCTTCTTCTCCAACTATCTAGGATCACATTTAGAATTAACTGGAAGAGGTATTGCTTGACACAAAACTTCACTAGACTTGACACTAGTGTTTTTCTTTTGACTTCTGTTTATTTTTCACTTACCCATAATACTCCTCTTATCAAGAGCTTGGTTTAATTTAATATAGTTAGGTTTATGCAAGGATCTAGCTTTTTATATCAACATTAATAAAAAATAGAAATACTTTCACAAAACATATAGTCTGTACAAATAGACAAAAAACCTTCTCAAACTCATGGCATAATGACTTCCAAGACTATAATCAATCCTAGGTAAGAAACCTAATGCATGACCCTATGCTCTAATACCACTTGTTGGAAGTGGATTCACTCTGAGAGGGGGGGTGAATAAGAGTGATACAAATTTTAACAAGCAAAGCACAAGTTAAACTTTTGACCTTTAACTCAATGCAACTTTGTTTATGCGAGTGCAACTTGAGACTTGACTTAACATTTAACACATATTAAAAGCATCATATGATATGTTCAATTAACCTTTATGAACAATCTTGTTGTGCTTTTTGAAACAAAACTTAATGACTCCACAAAATATAACATTGCTTCACTTTTGGCATACTTTTAAACATTCACACATGGAGTATAAAATACAAATTTCAATTTGCTTTATGAAATATTTTTAATGATCATATTTGCATAATTTACTTTGTATTATAGACTTGAACAAATTGACATTAAACTTTTGAACAAAGTCAATGTATCAGAGCATTGACCAACTAAAAGAGCACATTAACATGAAACATAATGAGAGACAAAAATAACATCACATAACACAAAGATTTCTTGAGTGGAAAAACCCTCTTGGGGTATAAAAAACCACTCAAAAACTGATCCTTTTGTTCATTCAAAATATCATCAAATTTGTTACAATTTGGTACCAACTCCATTAAAATATGGAGCACAACTCCAATAACTTTTTAAAGCACCAACTTCATAAAACTCAAGGTATTGCAACCTATTAGAACCTTATAATCAAGTAATGACTATCTACCATTACAAAATTACAATAAGATACAAAAATGTGATTTTGCAATTAACTTCCTTTAAGATGAAAAAAAAAAAAAAAATATGGGCCCACTTTTCTCTTTACGTATCGATATTACAAATGAACCATACTCTATTAAAACTATTTCATCCTCATCAATTATGTCATATGTTTCTACCAAGTATATATACAATAAGTTTACAAATAGCATTCATCCTCATAAAAACTCATACTCAATAAACAAGGTTTTATAAACCTGTAAACATCAAGTATATATTTAATCGATACCCCTAAGGGTTTAAAGAATAACCATAGATATACCATTGAATTGCCACTAAAAATGATAAAACCCTTTAGCAGACTTGGGTTAGTAAAAACTGAGATTAATCTTTAACACATTTCTAATCTCCATCAAAATATTAACCATAAAAATGGTTATATTTGAAACCAACAAAAGATCTTTCAAATCAAAAAACAATTACCTATCAAGGCGGCCAAACTTTTACTAGCTGACTATGTAACATCTTCATAACAACCTCACTGAAACTCTTCTAGCTTTCAGCTTCAAAATCAGCTGCAAACTGTAGTCTCATACCCTCCACAGTGGCACTATTGTTACCTCAATGCAAGACAAGAATAACAAAATGATTTTCCCTAACATCATTTGAATGCCTTCAGTCTACCCTTTTTACTTTATGATAATCATTTGGAGTCTGATCCATTAACCAAACACAATGATGGTTTAAGTCCACCAATCAAACATTAACAAAAAAAAAATGATGGTTGTCACTTTAAGTCAACACACTTGTAAATATAATGAGGCCGACAATATTATTAGAGCTTTGTAAAGTATGCTCAATGGAGAACCATAATAAGCCTGATAAAACCAACTTTGGAAATGTTCAAATATAGTATGTTTGGTGAAAGAAAGTAAACCCAATGCATAGGATACACTCGATGTAATATGAAGCATGCTGGTTGATACATATTCTAAGGGCGATATATAAAATAAGTTCCAAAGCTATAATCACCGACAACCATTAAAATGGCTTTTATTTTAAACATTAACAAACTAAATATGAAATAATCATTATGAAGGGTTAGCTTAAGTGCAAGATGTTATGCACTTTAAAACAAACTATAATATATGCAATAGAAGCCTAATATAATATTGAACCCAAGTAAAATGATAAGGCCCAAATGTATGTCGATGAAACTGTATACAATAGCCAACTCAAGAATACAAATCTGACTGTGTATCAACCCTATGAGAAAGCAATATACCTCATGTGAACCGGGCTAAAAATACTACAAATCACCTTTTTATAAGCAAGATAACCTTTATCCGCATTACGAAGCTCAACCCCATCAATACCAATAAGATACAAATAACCAATGTGCCACCATGAGTATGTACGTGAATTTAATCAATGCCTATCCAAGTACTACACATAAGTCTAAATGATCAGATATTATATAAACTGAATCAACTGCAACAACCATGTGTAAATTGAACAATGATGCCAATGACAATGAACCAAATCAAAACTATAAGAACACAATGTCAAATATGTGATGAACCAAATGATGCCAACTAGAATGCCAATAACAACAACCAATGTAACCAAACCATTTTGACATGTTTTGACATCAAGGACAAATGCCACAAAGAGAAAGTCAATAGAGGGAAGGGAGGTTGATAGGATAGGGTTGGATGGAACACTCCATTGCTCCATGCCCGGTCCTTCCACCTTACAACCCCTTTGGTGTCACTCTCCACCACCTTAACCTATATGCCCTAATTCTTGTTAGGAACCCCTGGTTCTCCTAGCCAACCCTACTATCATCTCCATTTCCCTAACCAAGCCAATCTTGGTGCTCTCTCTGCCATTCTCTCCTTAGCCCTTAATCTTCCTAAAGGCTAGCTAAATCTCCAACCTTCACTAGTTCGATGCAGGGGTGTGTGATGTCTTCCATGGCTTCAAGACCATCCTCCTAGGGTTCTTGATCATCCACCAATCTCCAATTCTCCATCACTCTCACCAAACCCTCTTCTAGGGTTCAAAAAGGCTACAAGCCCTAGAGCCCTAATTAGGTCTCCTAACCCGAGAAAAGTGGAAAGTGTGCCAAAAATCTCCAAATGAACCCAAATATTTTCTTGGGATTCATGGTAACCTTGCCCACACCTTGAAGATTTTTGGGGTTTGGAGCCTCCACTATCCATACACTGCTCCAACCCTTAACTTAGCAAATTTAGGCTTGTTTTAAGCCAATTTATGACCTTCTTGATAACAGTCAGTTTGTTTCTTCCTCCATGTGGTCTGTCAGGGCTCCATCCTTCTTTCCAAGCCTCTACAAGGCCTCCTACATCCACCACACACCTGGGTTTGCCATGGGATTGACACCCTTACAACTTTAGTGCTTGTTTTTCACTGTCTTTCCTAACCGGGCATTGCTAAGCTCACCTAGGAAGAGACTTTCCTCTTGATCACTCGACTCCTGAAGACTCCTCGATCTAAACTATATACAAGAATGGAGCTTAGACTCAATCCCCACAGACTATAAATCAGGTATAGTGGAAGACAGAGGCCTAAGTCTCCATGGTTGACAGTTTTCTGGACTGATCAGCAATGGAAAGAAACAGAACTAACTAAGAACAAAGCTAGGAAACGATGAGACAACTTAACTACTGACCACAAAAAACTTGAAAAACAATTATTACACATGCCACACACTGCTCAATGCTTGGAACCCTCCATTAACACACTAATAAGAGCTAAAAACCAGAAAATTACAAGAGTTTCATTGTTTTTCCATATGAACTGCAAACTCCAAATGATACAAAATATTTTCCAACCTCAATTCCAAGTCAAGGTCCACCTTATAAAGGTTCATTAAGTGGTTATTTCTCCCCTTGGTTGGACATAACCACCACATTAGGCCAAAATTGCACAAATGCAACATTTTGGGCTTTATTTCCAATTCCTAATGAATCCTAGTGAAAACAAATTGTGAAACTCATCCATTCTACCATGAGCTACTGATCAACCTTCCTCCTAACATGTTCTAACACCTCTAACTCAAAACTAAATGGTCAACATGACCTTAAAGCATTAAAACCACAAAATTTCATCCTAGGCTCACAAATTTGCCTAGTGCTACCTAATGCTTCCTAGGTGCTCCTGCACCATTCTCCCCCTCCCTGCCCAAACACTAAGGAATGGAAGGAGAGATCAATGATAGGTCAATACCAAACTTCTTGAACTGATCTTCTTGTACCCATGTGGCTTCTGATTCATGCTTGTTCTTCCACTTGATAAGGTGCTCCATGTACACCTTATGCCTTGTAGACTTTTGCACTCTTGACTCCAAGATTTGTTTTGGTTGTTGCTTGTCTGGAGTAGGTAGGGGTATGTTGCTTACATCCTTGAAGATTTCCCTATTGTTCTGATCCAAATCCTTGACTGATCCCTTGTACTTGATCAAATCAGCTACATTAAACACTGGAGAGATCCCTAGATCGGTAGGTAACTCCACCTTGTATGCATTCTGCCCATACTTGGCTAATACCTTGCATGGACCCACTCTCTTCATCTGCAACTTGGTTGATGTACCCTTTTGTAACCTTGATTTGTTGAGGTGGACCATGACATAGTCTCCTACTACAAATTGTACATCTTTCCTTAACAAATCTACCTTCTCCTTCAACTTTTGTGTAGCCTCGGTGACTGTCTTCTTTACCTGCTCCTGAATCTCTTTCATGGTCTGAGTGAAGTCCTCTGCATGTCCACTCCTATGCTCCATAGCTCCAAGATCTTTGAGCTCACACACACCTCTTGGGTGCATCCCATAAACTATTTCAAAAGGACTCTTCCCTGTGGTCTGGTTCACACTATCATTGTATGCATACTCAGCCTGTGAGATAACCATATCCCATGTTTTTCCATAATTCTTAGTTAGGCACCTTAAAAGATTACCTAGCACCCTATTAACCACCTCTATTTTACCATCGGTCTGAGGATGGTAAGCTGATCCAAATGACAGATTTGTACCCAATCTACTCCATAGAGTCTCCCAAAAGTGACTCATGAACTTCACATCCCTGTCTGAAACAATGCTCAAAGGTAGTCCATGGATCCTTACAACTTCTTTGAAGAAAAGATGAGCTATGTAACTAGCATCATGAGTAGTTTGGTAAGGATAAAAATGACTCATTTTCTAAATCATTCACTACTAAGCATAGACACTGGGCCAAAAACTAGTCTTGGTCTTAGGAAGGCCTACCACAAAATCCATGCTCACACACTCCCATGGACTGTTAGGAATGGGTAGGGGTTGATATAGACCAGCATTACTAACTCCTCCCTTAGCTTTCATACACACAACACATTGTTCCACATACTTTCTAACATCTCTTGCCAACTTAGGCCAATAATAGAATCTTTGCACTAGTTCTAAGGTCTTGTTGATGCCAAAATGTCCACTAAGACTGCCATTATGCTTCTCTTGAATGAGGTTTTCTCTCATTGATCCTCTTGGAACACACACTGATTTCCTTTAAAAAACAAACCACTTTGAAAAGTATACTCAGAGTATTGGCTATGGAAATGGTTCTCAAAGTTAGTACATACCTTATGGACCTCTGAAAAGTCTTCATCTTCCCCATAGAGGTCTTTAAAACTGTCAATCCCTATGCTCTTCACTTGTATCTCTTGCACTGTCAACAACCTCCTGCTCAATGCATCTGCCACTTTGTTTAGTTGTCCCTTCTTGTGCTTGATGGTGAAGGTAAAAGCTTGGATGTATTCCATCCATTTCAAATTCCTATTACTCAACTTCTCTTGAGTGTTGATATAGCTATGCCTAATTGTCAAGAAAGACTATAAACTCCTTGGGTAGAAGGTAATGCCTCCATTTCCTAAGTGACTAAACCAAAGCATAAAGTTGTAAGTCATAGGTTGAATACTTCTTCTTTGTTTCATTGAGCTTCTCACTAAAGAAGGCTATAGGCCTACCCTCTTGACTTATCACTCCTCCTACTGCCACTCCACTTGCATCACATTCAACAATGAACAATTTGTCAAAACTAGGTAATAAGAGAATAGGTTGAGTTTCCACCTCTTGTTTCTCAAACCCTTTCTCAAAATTTTGAGTCCGGGCATGTAAACTTAGTTTCTTTTAAACCACCTTTAATAGTATCTAGGATTGGTGCACATATACCACTAAAATTTCTGATGAATTTCCTATAAAACTGAGCTAAACCATGAAAACTTCTTACCTATGTTGTTGTGGTTGGTGTAGGCCAGCTTTAGGATAGCTTCCACCTTGCTTGGATCCATCTTCAATGATCCTTTGACACTACAAAACCCAAATATACAAGATCTTTTCTAAAGAACTCACACTTCTCTAGATTTATTGCCAACTTCTCCTCTTGCAACCTTTCTAAGAACTAACTCCACATGTTTTAAATGATCTTCTTCTTATCTTGTCAATATGAGTATATCATCAAGATACACTACCACAAATATCCCTGTAAAGTCTTTAAGTACTTCATTCATGAGCCTCATGAATGTGCTAGGGCATTAGAGAGGCCAAATGGCATAACTCTCCACTCATACAACCCATCATTTGTCTTAAAAGCTATCTTCCACTCATCACCATCCTTAATTCTGATTTGATGGTATCCACTCTTGAGATCCAACTTTGTGTAGTATTGAGCTCCTCCAAGACAATCCATTAAGTCTTCAATTCTAGGAATAGGGAACCTATACCTAATGGTGATCCTATTTATTGCTCTAGAATCAGTGCATAACCTCCATTTACCTCCCTTCTTGGTTGCTAAGACCACTGGTACTGCACATGGGCTGATGCTCTTTTGAATCAATCCTTGATCCAACAACTCTTGCACTTGCCTAGCTACCTCTAGATTCTGATCCGGTGTAAGCTTATAAGCTGCCTTTGTTAGGCAATGAGGCTCCAGGTATGAAGTCAATTTGATGACTTATGGCTCTCTTTGGTGGTAGAGTTGCAGGTGCACCATCACTTACAATGTCCTTGAACTGATCCAACAACTTTAGGACTGCTCCGGGTATGACTGTCTTTTCAGCCTTGTCTTCTTCTTTAGGTTGTAACATAACCACATATCCTTCACCCCCTTGATGTAGGTTTTTAAGGAACTCCTTCCCACTACTCAACATGACACTTGGTGTCTTTGACTGTCCCTCTTCTTCTTCTGACAGTGACTGCAACTTGAAAGTCTTCCCATCCTTCTTGAAGGAAATGCTATTCTCTTTCCCATCATACATGGCACTTCTGTCATACTACCATGGTCTGCCCAATAGTAGATGGCATGCATCCATGGGTAAAACATCACAAACTAACTTATCCTTATACCCTCCAATGGAAAACTCCACCGTTACTTGCTCATTCACTAGAACACTTTGCCCTTTGTTGAGCCATGTTACCTTGTAGGGGTTAGTGTGGGGTACCTTTTTCATTTTCAGTTTCATTATTGCTTCTTTTGAGATGATATTGTCTATTGAACCTGAATCTACAATGACCTTGCATACTTTACCAAGTATCTTGCACTTCACTCTAAATAGAGCTCTTCTTTGTTTTGGTTCTTCCTTGACCAGTTGTCTGATCAACACTCTTCTAAACATCAGATTCTCTCCCATCTCAGATTCAATGTGACTGTCCTCATATGACTTAGGACTCATGGTGTCCTCTTGTGCATAAGCCACTCTCTTCTCATTGCTTGATGAAGATGCTTTCTCTAGGCACCTATAAGCTGGATGTCCTACTTGACCACAATGGTAGCATTTCATGTTTGCAAAGTATGAATTGCTCCTGCCTGCTCCTCTTCCTCTAGTGGATCCTCCTTGAGAACCTCTACCTTTGTTATACCCTCCTCTAGAATGTGTTTCATTTCCATGATCTATGGATTTATACTCTCCTTGGTTTCTTTGGTCATTGCCTCTACCTTGGTAGCCACCTCGCTGTCCTCTTTGATCTCTTTGATCTCTACCTTTGCCTCTACCCTTAGAAGCCTGGTCTTGCTTCCTCTTGTTTCTTTCCTCAATCTTGATAGCTAATTGTAACATTGATGTACTGTCTTAGGACTTAAAAGAGCCATCTCCTCTTGAATGTTCCATTTCAAGCCATTAAGATACCTAGCCACCTTGAGACTTTCATCTTCTGAAACATTAGACCTCATACAAAGTTTTTGGAACTCCTCTGTGTAGGTATTCACATCTTGGTCTTTCTGCCTTAGGCTTTGTCTCTTCTTGTGTAACTGAATCTCATAATCATCTGGCATGTATGCTTCCCTCACTTTGGCAACCATTCCTTTCCAAGTTGAAATAGGTTGTTTGCCTTCCTTTTCCCTCTCTGTCTGAATGAACTTCCACCATGTCAAGGAAAAACCTCTTAACCTTGATTTGGCCACCTTTACCTTCTGTGCTTCTATGACCCCATCACACTCAAAATGGTTTTCCATTCCCTCTATCCAATCCACAACTAAATCAGCTTCCATTTTTCCACTAAACAGTGGTATGCCTTCAAGTCCTTTTCCACTCAAAGCCTTTAATGCCTTCAAGAAAGGCTCTTCTTCCAAAACAGGGTCAGGTTCAAGGATCTTGTCTTCCTCTGCAACCTCTTCTTTCTTTGGTACCCTTCCTTCCAACTGCACATTATTCAATGCTTTCTCAAGTTGGTTTATTCTTTCTTTTAACAGCTTATTGTCTTCCTCTTGTTCTTCGACCATCTTGGCCAATTCAGCATTTGTCACCATGATGGTAGAACCACTAGATTCAAGGTCTGACATGCAAGATTCTATCCCAAATCTTTTTCTTGCTTTGATACCAATCTGATAGGGTAGGGTTGGATGGAACACTCACTATTCCATGCTCTGGGTCTCACCTTGGCGAACCCCTTTGGTGTCACTCTCCACCACCTTAACCTATAGGCCCTAATGCTTGTTAAGCACCCCTGGTTCTCCTGGCCAACCCTACTATCATCTCCATTTCCCTAACCAAGCCAATCTTGGTGCTCTCTCTACCATTCTCTCCTTAGCCCTTAATCTTCCTAAAGGCTAGCTAAATCTCCAACCTTCACTAATTCGATGCAGGGGTGTGTGATGTCTCCCATGGCTTCAAGACCATCCCCTAGGGTTCTTGATCATCCACCAATCTCCAATTCTCCATCGCTCTCACCAAACCCTCTTCTAGGGTTAGAAAAGGCTACAAGCCCTAGAGCCCCAATTAGGTCTCCTAACCCGAGAAAAGTGGAAAGTGTGCCCAAATTCTCCAAATGAACCCAAATCTTTTCTTTGGATTCGTGGTACCCTTGCCCACACCTTGAAGATTTTTTGGGTTTGGAGCCTCCACTGTCTGTACACTGCTCCAACCCTTAACTTAGCAAATTTAGGCTTGTTTTAAGCCAATTTCTAACCTTCTTGAGAATAGTCAGTTTGTTTCTTCGTCCATGCGGTCTATCAGGGCTCCCTCCTTCTTTCCAAGCCTCTACAAATCCTCCTGCGTCCAGCACACACCTGGGTTTTCCAGGGGATTGACACCCCTGCAACTTTAGTGCTTATTTTTCACTGTCTTTCCTAACCGGGCATTGCCAAGCTCACCTAGGAAGAGACTTTCCTCTTGATCACTCAACCCCTGAAGACTCCTAGACCTAAACTATATACAAGCATGGAGCTTAGCCTCAATCCCCACATGCTATACATCAAGTATAGTGGAAGACAGAGGTCTAAGTCTCCATGGTTGACAGTTTGCCGGACTGATCAACAATGGAAAGAAACAAAGCTAACTAAGAACAAAGCTAGGAAATGATGAGACAACTTAACTACTGACCACACAAAACTTGAAAAGAAATTATTACACGTGCCACACACTGCTCAGTGCCTGGAACCCTCCATTAACACACTAATAAGAGCTAAAAATCAGAAAATTACAAAAGTTTCATTATTTTTCCATATGAACTGCAAACACCAAATGATACAAAAGCTTTTCCCACCTCAATTCCAAGTTGAGGTCCACCTTATAAAGGTTCATTAAGTGGTTATTTCTCCCCTTGGTTGGACATAACCACCACATTAGGCCAAAATTGCACAAATGCAACATTTTGGGCTTTATTTCCAATTCCTAATGAATCCTAGTGAAAACAAATTGTGAAACTCATCCATTCTACCATGAGCTACTGATCAACCTTCCTCCTAACATGTTCTAACACCTCTAACTCAAAACTAAATGGTCAACATGACCTTAAAGCATTAAAACCACAAAATTTCATCCTAGGCTCACAAATTTGCCTAGTGCTACCTAATGCTTCCTAGGTGCTCACGCACTGAGGTGCTACAAAAACAAATATTGAAATCTTGGCCACATGATCCTCTCCTCTTTCTTCTTTGGAAGCAGGTGGAGGAATGGGAGGAGGTGTTGGAGGCCACGATATAGGAGCAATAAAAGAAGAGATAACTCCACTTGCATTCTTTTCCTTACCCTACAGGGTGGGGTGGTGAATTGTGTGCAAGACTAGGAGTTGGAAGACTTAAGACTCACATCTCATCAACATGGGCACCTTTCCTTTTCCTGTGCTAGGCACAATAGAGGGAACTAAAGGCACTATTGGAGGTTGTGAAATCATAGCCCAAGAAGGTCTATGTGTGGGAGTGTGTTTTTCCATGGCCTTCAAGGAGGAAGGTGTGAAGGACAAGGTGCATTGTTCTACATGCATAGATGCCTTCATGGAAATTGTATGAGATGAAGGGGGAAAGAAAAAATTAGGGGATGCAACTTCTATCTTGTACCTAAAGTAGGCCCTATAGAACAAGCCTCCATGGGGAAGTAAAGGTCTTTTAGAAGCGGGCCAAAAATGATCTTAGGAGAAGACCCCGCACGACACAAGAGGTTTGTATCCAGTGTCATGAATAGTATGCACTGCGCCATCATGAGGGGATTTCAAACATTTATGGAATGCTGATGTGACTACATTCATGGAGACAATCCATGGAACGCCTAGTCTTACTTTGAATAGGTCAGATTCAAGAATTATAACAAAAGGAACATCTAGGGACATGGGTCCAACCAAGACCAAAAAGGAAATAGAGCTAATGGGATGCACAAAGAAGGCATCACGAGTACAGATCATGGCCTCTGATTCCTCATATTTCTCCTTGTGCAAGTTAATAAAAAGTGTCTCCTTTATGATAACAATGACTCAACTGGCAGGGTCAACCATAACACCAATCACAATGTTACCATTGACTTGAGAAGGGATGTAGAGAGGATAAGGCTCCTTGTTCAGGGAGAGGTCGTGTGGCATAAAAATTATATTGGGAATATTATCCACATGATTCGTAAGAGGAATAAAAGTGAATGAGACCATGTTCACACACTCACAATGACTAGGTTTAGAAGTAGAAGCCGGTGTGATTAGATTAGCGAAATGAGAAGGAAAGGGATCTGTGTAAATTTGCAATTAGCTATTAGCCTTGGCTATATATTTGTTTGAGTTTTTCTTTCTATGAGTAGGGATGTAGAGAGGATAATGCTCCCTATTGAGGGAGAGGTCATTTGGCATAAAAATTATATTAGGAATCTTATCCACATGATTCAGAAGAGGAATAAGAGTGAACAAGACCATGTTCACATACTCACAATGACTAAGTTTAGAAGAAGTAGAAGCGGATGTGATTAGATTAGTGGAATGCGAATGAAAGGGATCTATGTAAATCTATAGTTGGCTATTATCCTTGGCTATAGATTTGTTTTAGTTTTTCTTTCTATCATCAAACTAGATGGCACCACTATCTTTGTGGTCTTGGACTATGTATTTAAGATGCACACAATGCTTAGTGTCATGTCCTGAGACTCAGTGATATTGGAAAAAAAATTGCACATCATACTAGTTGGGATATGGCTTATCATTGGGTAGCAGTCTGATTTTCGAGAGAGCGACTAGGCCATATTTTAATAACTTTTGAAGAAAACTGGCATACGATAGATAATATTGTGAAAACTCTGTTACACCCTACAATGTTATTTTTTGTAGGAATAAAAACCACGTTCAATATTGCCTTGTTATTTGTAGAATCCCCAAGAATATACACAACCATCTAAATATCAAGATGGGAGGACAAGGAGGAACCCCCGTATTATGTCACCTTCTATTGGTAGTCTCTAAGCATCATACATAGATGGGAAAAAAGAGGTATATTTCATTAAGATAACTTTTTATCTTACTGTCAGCTACAGATTCCCCATGAACACACATTGGAGATCAAAATTAGGTAGGGAATAAGAGATTTGAAAAAAAAAAAATTGGTAGCAAGCAATAAAATCAATCACCTTCTCGTGAGCCCCCTACTTATAGTGGATGAGATCAATAAAGGTGAACTTCAACCCAATGTTAGCTTGGAACTACTGTAAGAATTGATTAAAAAATTGCTCAAAGGTGAAGATGAAATTGTCAAGCAGGGAGAAAAACCATTCAACATGGTGTCCTCAAGAGACTATGGGAATAGTTTGGCTAAAAATGCATCTTGATAGAGTAAGTCACTACACATGGAAATGAATGATGAGACATGAGTTTATGGGTCACCCCTGTCATTGTACGTATCAAATTTTGGAATTTTCACCCCTTGGGGAATGGGGACATTTAGAATGTTTAGGGCCAATAGTCTATAGTATTAATAGGGTTGAAAGGTGGAATGAGAAGAAGTACTAGTTAGGTTGGATAATTGTGACTGAATTTGACCCATATTTTACAATAGGGTGTTTAAGACAAGATTGGATGGTGGAGGTGGGGGTTGATTAGCCATGATAGTAGAGGTTTAGGAAGTGGATTCAAGAACCTCATACCCCAAAGGAATGTGATTCACATTGACTCTAGGATTAATTAGGGGAACAATTTTTGTGTTATCAACATAAGTGAGAGAAGGTAGAGAGCGATTAGTATCCACCATGTGAATGAACACTTCTAGCATTGGGATATTCAACTATGTACTAGTGATCTCTGATTGGATATCTTGAGGGTGGCTCAAGACTGATGTGTAGAAAGGTACATGAGTCTCTTCCAGATTAGCTATTCCATGGAGAAACTCAAGACCCTTATGGTCTAAGATGAGTAGATTCCTCAAACCACAAACAAGAGAAACTTGAGTATATAAGTTATATTTTCTTAGAAATTCCTCGATTTTTTTAAGTCTTTCCTCCAAAGATTGGACTTTCTCAAAGGGTACCTTGAGAGAAGATTCATGATCTATAGGAGAAGAGCCAAGAGGAGTACTTGGATAATAAATTGTTTGAAACTTTGTAGATGGATGAACAAAAACACAAGGAGGTGTATAGCCAAGTGAAAAAAGTGTGGTGAATTGATCAAATTTAGGACCTTGGTGGGTTGGATTGAATTGGCATCTTGAACTCATTTTTGAGTGTTAGAGGATTCTCCTTACTACATACCTAGAAGTTGTAGACTAGATTGTGAAACTAAAAAGAGTATCACAACACTCGGTTCAACAAACTTCCAAACAAGAGAAAATAAACCTTCAACTAAGACTATAGAAAAGATGAGTTCACATTAGTGTAATAGAGTGAATTTGCACACCTTGAAAATTCCCCATTTACACCTTTTGAACCTCAAAAAAATTAAACCCGATGATGATTTTCCACTTCATCCATTTCACTTTCACCCACTTGGCCGCTATCTATAGTTTTGGTGGGGCAATTTTTGTCAAGGACACTGGTGCGACGCACAGACATCTGTGCAACGCACTACCATCCTGACAAGATTCCTGCCTCTAGAATCTGAAAAGGCATTACACTTCTCCATTGGCGATGAAGAATAATGCCCCTACACCCTTGACCATCCTCAAAGGGATTTTTTGGGCTTCTATCCATCTCAAAACATCTCATTCTTTATTCAATTCGATCCTCTGCAGAGTTCTATGCACTGCTTGAGCATTCCACACTTCATTTTTCATAGCATTCTGCATTGTTGAAAATTAAAGACATTACTCTGCTGGATTTCACTCTCGTTGTTGCGACAACGGTAGCACTTATAGGCTTTTGAGCTCGCGTCTCCCTTCAGATGCTCAAGAGAACCTTGTTTGGGAGGTGATATCCATTAAATTTTATCATTGTCATTTGGTTTACATAGCATATAGTTGTTAGCATTGCATGGCATTGCTTTCTTTCCATAATTTCTTTATCACATTTTCTATCTTGCGGCTATTCTGGCTATCCATGGAGGTGGGAACACTGAAATAGGGGTTTGATTGTGGCAAGCCCCGAAATAGCCCCAACATTTTTCCCTGTTCTACTATGTGTAGGTTTTGCATTTGTGTAGAGCTTGTGAGAGGCTAGACCATTTGTATGTTGTATTTCTATCATCTTTTTATTCTTTTCAACTTCTCCTTTTAAGTTAAAGTATTCTTCTTGTTGTCTTAGCCATTTAATTATTTCTATTTTTCTGTTATTACTTAAAATCACATTTACCAGGTGGATTATCTAAAACTCTGTCAGTACCTTAACTATATTTTGTACTCTTTTTCCGTACAAACGCTAATGCCCAATTAGGTCACTAGCACGTTGTGATGTCATTTGTCTTCTATGCTGGAGTCCTTTGGTAGAGAGCTATTGGGGTCACAGTTTTAACTTGGGAATTAGCTCATCTTGTTCCCTAAACACCTCAGGTTTGTAGAAGGATAGTGGCATATTAGTTGTACTTCCTTTTCACCCTCCTAAAACACTAAACTTGCCTTAAATAATCCTTACCATGAGGTAGATCTAGGCAGCTAATCATTCTATACCCTCCGTGACCTAGGGTCTTGAGCGTTCGGTCCCCCTCCTTTACATTTTGGTGAAATCGACGTGAACCATCCTAGTTCCATTTGGTAGTGTTGAAAGACTCTTCTCTCATGTTCTAGAAGTGTTGTGGGTGTGAGTGTTGCAGGGTGCCTAGCCTTGCAACCCAACCTACGACCCCTAGTGGAATAGCTGGAAGGATTCCTAAGCATTACAAAACAAAACCTTGAGTGGATCACTATCTAATTGTGAAACCCTTAGGGGCTTCTATGAAAGTCTTGTCTAGTGTACGTAAGAGATGGCTTCCTTCCTACATCTACCCATCCCATCTGCGCAACCTACAAGCAGATCTCTTGCTATAACATTTACCTCATAGGATTTGCTGATGAACGCTAATAAAGAACCATCCCCTTTGTACATCCCCACACACATCAATGGGAATATTGTAACTGGTGTTCTCGTTGATCCTACATGTCGGGTGAATGTCATTACAAAGGAGATCATGTTGATAAATTTTTTACATAAGGATGGCTATGATGAGTCTAGAAGCACTATACGTACACACGATGGGATTTTTGTTCCTTCCACCGGTTCCATCACCTTGTCAGTCTTGGTTGGACCTAGGACTATGAATGCACTCTTTGATATCATCCCAACATTTGAATTATTTAGAGTGAAACTAGGCATTCCCTGGCTAGTTTCCATAAATGTAGTTCCCTTGGTAATCCATAAGTGCTTTAAGTTCACTCATGAGGTTTTTGTGCATGTAGTCCATGACACTGATTACAAACTGATGATTGCGCGTGGGGGCTACTCACTTGATCACTTTTGGCCTACCCCTATTGGTCCGCTCCCTCCCAGGATGGACTTGGTGTATTAAAGTTATGTGAAGTACAAGACTGGGGGCATAACACCAAAGGTGAGATACCCTCCTCCTCCCTATGCCATTTCATATAGAACTTCGATGATAATGCAACAATAGGTTGCATCTTCCTCCCGAAAGGGGAAGGGGTAGCTCGCTCATGCTCAGGGATCCTCTTCGTCCTCCTCTATTGTTCCACCTGTTGCTTCCTCTTTCCCTTCTATGACACCATCAAATTCCACTCCTATGCATTTGTTGGGGAGTTTGATGGTGCCTGCTTAGGCCAAGCGTAGGGCATTTAAACTTCCTGTCTTACCCATGGTGCCTCAACTTGTTCTATATGGTAAGGGGAAGGGTCCTTGTGGAGTATCTTCTACGTCTCAACCTTTACAGCCTCCTACTGCTCCTACCTCTAAGGTAGTTTTTGATGCAAAAAATTGGCAAGGTAACAACCCTTTGTGGGAAACTCAATTTATGGGGGACTTATTGTGCTAAACTGAGTGACCTCTAGATTTTTAAAGAAGTCGTCTTCTTCTATGAATGGGGTTTTGGAATGGGAAACAAAAGCATATATAAAATAAAGAATCTAACTAAGGTGATATGCCATAATTTATATGAAAGGAACGATAAACCTATCCTTTGGATATAGTCTAAGGGTCTGCTTAGCAATTTACCATATCCTAGAATATCAGAAATTAAGGATTGCAGCATGAACAACTCATTAAGTGACATAAAATAATAATCACACCCATTTACTAAAAAGAAGAGTTAGAAGACATGATCTAAACCAACAAACTTGCATTCAAATTATAGAAGTATGACAAATAAACCATTCAAACAATAATGGCACATCATAGAGTTTATCAATAGCATAAGAAAAAGAGAGGCCGAACAGTGGCACTTTCTGTGAGTTTTTGCAATAATCTAAAAAATAAAAAGGCCTGGTCTCTCCAAAAATCCTATGATTCTAACAACTAGTGAAATAGAATATGATCTCCAAACTTGTAACCTCAAATATTGGAACTCTTGGAATCAACCGTAGAACTAGGAACCCTTCCAAAAAGCAGATAATATTTAATGCTTCCTCTCCACCACTTGACAAGCAAATAACCGGGGTAAGATTTAGAATCCGAGAAATGATGTCGAGGCAATGATCACCTCCTCAATCATTGTAATAGAAAAGATTTGAGATTAATAACATTTGGTCTCCCTCTCCAAGTGCATCCCCTACTTAATGATGGCAGTAGTCCAACAAAGTCTTGCAGTGCATAAATGTCACCCTTTAGATAGGTAGTTAGAAAACATGGCAAGATCTCGTGAGCTTATACCGCTTCATCCTCTATGTCAAGAAGTGTGCTTAAAGAGACACATGGTAATATTCTGTTCGTTGATATTTCCTTCCTTCACGAAGCTTGTACCACAAGAGAGGACATGAAAAAAATATTTACTGCAGACATTGCTTGTGGGGCCCATCAAATCCTTATGTGAATGGGAGCTACGTGGGCACGGAGCGAGGGTCAATAGAAGAGCCAGGAGGAATTTCCCTTTAGAAAGCGATGAGCTAATATGGTAGAAGCCGCGGCAAACAAACCAAAAAGGGACCGGGAAGGAATTTGCTGGCTGCATGGGCCTATACTTAGCCAAAAATTAAACCCGAAGGGAGGATGGTGAATTTTGAATTCACAAATTCTGGCAACTATCAGGGGCGTTTCGCTTTGAGGAATGTGGAACCCAAAATTTTCTTTCATTTGCAGACCAGAGTTCCATCCATTGGCAACGAAGTTAGAGCTTGGAAAGGTTTTCCCGCAAAGGCGGCTGATTGTCCTCGCATGGCCTCGCTATATTTTGCAAATTCTCCTACACTCCACCTAGGTTGAGCACTTCCTTATAAGGCAGTGTCTCAGGTAAACTAGCCCTTGCTTCACAATTGAAAAGTAGTTGCACAAGAGGATGAATAACACCCTCAATGTCTATTGCAGTGGGAAGACAACTAAAACTCTGGAAGGTGTTTAGGTCTTTCTCTTTTTCTTTAATTCTTTTTGCAATCTTTTTGGCCATGGAAATTGACCCATCCTCAAGAAATGGAGATGGCAGACCCATCTCGCTCAGCTGGGAGAAATTTTCTCGCATGCCGTCCATTGTTTGGTTCAAAGTAGATGCAGCCACCTTAATTCATTAGAAGGCTGAGTGGTGAAGGATAAATTTATTTTTTGTCTGGGCGGCAACATCCCGATCTTCAATCCCTGCCTTGGCTAGGTCTTCATTAAAGACCGAATATAGCTTGGTGAGAAAACTCTTTCCTTCCAGAACCTTTTCTAAGATGAACTGCAAGAATTTCTCAATTATACCGTGAACCTCCTAGCTCAGTTTTGCTTCCTTTGAGATGAACTAGATCATGGCTGGAGTGTCAGGCAAAAGGTTTTAACCTTTTCCCATTAAGAAATATATATCTTCCTAGCCAATGGAATAAGGTCCAGTTGTGCAGAGGAGTCTTGGAGAGAGCTCTTTAGAGAGGTGATCTCCACATCCTTTGAGTTAATGACCTATGTCAATTCTGCACTTTTTTCTTTCTGAGGATGCTAGTTGCTCCACGAAGCTACTCATTTCTTTATTCCAGTTCTCCTCGGCTCGGGAGTGGTTAGCCAATTCTATGTCAAGAGAGGACTTTGCATCCTAAAGCTTTTTCTCTAATTGGGATTTTTAGCCTTCAAAGTCCTTATGATTCTTTTCTAATTCTTGCTCATATAGAGTGCTTTGAGCTGCTAACTCTTTCACCTTTTGTTGCAAATTATGCTCCATCAAGGTCAATTGGTTATGATATTTTTGGTTCCTTGCTCATAGTTCATTGAGCAATGTGGGGTCAATGGACTAGGACTTATTGAGTTTCTCTTGGAGCTTGCTCCACTCTGACTCTTCCATTCTCACTTTCTCAAACAAGCACACAACTTTAGCTTCTAGTGATTTCTCATTTATTTCCATAAAATTGACTCTTTCCTTCACAAGCTTTAGCTACTCTTCTTTTTTCTTTAATTGATGATTAGATTTCAGAAAGTCAGTCGTCACCACCTGCTGCATTTCCTCCATGAGTTCCACCTTATCCTACTGCCACGTTGCAGTCAGATCAAGCCCCATGGCATACATGTTGTAATCACCCGAAAATATCTCGCCTTGTGGTTTGGTAACATTTGGGTACATGGTGGCAAAGTTCAACATTTGTTGTTCTTCATTGTAAACTATATACACTTTAGGCTCCACATCCTTTTTATCATCCTTTTTCTTTCGATTTTGGATTCTGAGGGTTTGCATTTGCTTCATGGTTTCTCCCTAGGATATGAATTCACTGGAAACTAAACCAACCTACCAGCAATAGGTGTACCAGGAGGCAGAGGGCAAAAGGAAATACCCATGTAGCGGGCCCTTGCACTTTCTTTGGTGGGAGATTGATAGTTTTCTAGGAGAAGAAGGGAACCTACCATAGTTTAGTTTGGGAATTGGCAAAAGGGCTCAAAAGTTGCAGCAATAGGGTGGTCATAATCGAGTCTGTTTGTTGGGAATATTGG
>VDFB02196263.1:0-13057 GCA_007258455.2 Sequoia sempervirens | reverse complement strand
GGTTATTTAATAAATGTTGATTTCCCCACGATTGATCCTGACTGCTCCTCGCTCTCCCGCCATGACATCACCAAAGGAAGCTTGGTGATCATGATATAGCGGGTGGGCGCCACGTGTCCTAGGCTACCGATGCTGCAAAAGAAAATAAAATTTTAATAAGTATCATACTTTAGTGCATTATCAAGCAGGTTACTAAATCACATGGGTGATGCACGTGTTCATAATCAATGGTGATGTTTTAATCTTGATGAAAAGCTGCTCAGCTAATAGGTATAGATATTGTTCCTTGTTTTGTATGATTGTGATCACCAATGAAGAAAATCAAGGGTTGCCCACCATCGCGTGATCCTAAACTATAGGAAGTTTAATGATCATGATATAGCGAGCGAGTGCCATGTGTATTCTCCTAGTGTTGCATATTATGGTGGGCCCTTGAAAATGATGTGGAGGTATTGTCAGCTTTTTTAAGGAGGACCATTCGATGATCTAACAGAAACAAGAGATTGACAGCGAAGATTTAAATCTACGTCAAATTACAATTGAAGCCATTGGCGCGGTATGCAATTAAGCTTTAATGGCGGAGGAGATGTCTACGAGCCATTTTTCATAAAATTTAAGTGTTTAATTGCAGACTGCTTTCACCATTAAGGCATTCAAGCATTTTTGAAGCAATCCAGAGCCAAAGATAGAGTTTTCAAAGCAACTATAGCAAGGGTTTGTTGTTCTGCAGAACGTGAAATTCTGTGAGTTATTTTATTTATCACTGTGTTTGTTCGAATGTGTTTCCTATGGAGGGCTATGTTGTGTTGATTAGATTTTTTCTGAATTAATATTCTAGGGTTACTATTTCTTTTACAATTGTGGGAAATTGCAAATTTCTACTGTAATTTCATTTTGGGTAGCCCTAGTTGTTTGAAATGGCACCAAAAAAATAGCATTTTGGCCATATTGATTACTTGCGAAGGAATCTATATGATGATTTCCTTGACCAATTCCCTTTGTCAACAAATGATAGGAAGAGGGGTTTAGTTTTAATGAGAGGGACACCCTTAGGTGAAGGATTCAGATACAAAACCTATAACATTGCAGATGCTAGGGTACCAATGACGGGTTGGGAATTGTTTAAAAGATGGTATGGGTAGCGGATTGCACCTCATCCTTTTTCAAATGGTTGGAGGTATGATATGGGAAAGCTTGTGGTACTGAATGTGTTTCTTGATATAGACCTCCTCAAGGCAGTGGATGCAAGATATGATCCTATCACAAGGATTATAAGGGATAATGATGGTGAGGTTTTATTGAATATAAATGCAGATGTGATTCAGTGGGTTTTTGATTTGAGTGAATATAGCTCATTCTTGGTCCACATAGACCTTGAGGAAATGAAGTAGGAATATGAAAAAACACAACCTCTTTTCAGATCAAAATTGCTTCCTCCTCATCTAGCCAGGGCAGGTAGCTCAACGATTCATATCAGCTCGACTGATCAGGAACCTTTCAAGTTAGGTTGTTTTGCTGATTATTTCTTGGAAACTTTCTATTCACTTTGCCAAGTTTTAGGTTTCAACCCTAGTACTGTGATGCCCATTGCCTATATGTTTATGGGGGCTCAAATTCAGCATCCCAATTTTTTTGTAATATATGACTATGCTTCTTTCCTTGCTGAAAGGATACATGAGGGTTTGTTGAACTTATATGTGGGGGATACTAGTACTCCTTTCTTTTGGTACTGCTTATTAATGCACATGTTTTTGTATGAGAATGCCAACTTCTATTAAGAGAAAATGGAGTTGAGACAGGAGGTGAATGGAGAAATATTACCAGTACAGGCTTGGAGTGCAGACTTGTCTTGCAACAAGGGAGGTGCTAGTTATGTTTAGTTTGATAACGACTTTGCTTCTAGGCTCAAGGCTATACTGATGGTGAATTTGCCAAGGATTCCTGAGGATTTGCACGATTTCCTCCAATCAAAAGAAAGAAAGCCTGATTTGAAGGTATGTCATAATTGGGGTGACATTATTCCATACCCTGTAAGCACTATCTTAAGGGTTTATGGTTTCCAAGGAGTTCCTCATATTCTCCCATACAATGTACCATCAAGGATGGGATTTGTAGAGGTCTTGTGGCAACTAGGTTGCATCCTTGAGGATAATTTGATAGGAAGAGGAAAAGGGGCTTTGTTCCCTAATTATACTATTGTTTTAGATTTTATATTTTTCAAGGGAGGATGGGTTCACTTTGATAGATATTTTGATGATTACCATTTGAAGAATGGATCTGTGAGGCAGTATGACCCTAAGCGATTCTTTGCTCTATTCAGAAAAAGAATTAAGGGTGGTAAGTTTGTCCATGTTTTCAATTTTCCTAAAGATTTGATTAGGAATGAGTTTGATTTGAGCCGGAAAGAATTAAATAAGGAGAAATGGATTTCCTATGAGAAAATGTTAGCCATGGTGCATAAGTTGGAGCCAAAGTATGATCCACTAATAGAGTTCACTCCATTTCATAAAAGAGTTGATTTCCTAATGAATAATTTTAGGGAAATCATGAATACCCTAAGAACTAAGAAGATAAATTTGGAGGTGGACTTGAAAATTTAGGGATTGGAGGTGAGGCCTGAGGAAGAAATGCCAACTTATCAGCCACCAAGGGATAGGCCTTCATACAGAAGGAAGAGAGATGATAGCAGTGATGAAGAAGCAGGAGATAGAAAAGGCAAACAAATAATGAAAGTATCATCACAATTGGGTCATGGGATCAGAAAGTCTGGAGGAATAAAGATCATGGATCTTGATTCACCACCTAGGGATGACCCTATGGAGCTACCATCAGAGCCAAGCCTTAAGAGGCAAAGAATTGAGGAATCACAGGAGGCTATGGTGGATGAGATAATTGTAACTAATCAGGACATGCAGGTTGGCATCCCCTCCCCTCCTAGATCAGCACAATTGGTGCTGACTAATATGGATATAATGGGGCAGTGTGTACAAGACATAAGGATGGTGGCCTGCAAGGAATTCTTGGATGATGATTTTTTTGTGAAAAATCCTATTTTCTTGCAGTTGGTATGGAGGATGAAACTTGAAGAATATCAGAACAAATGCAAGAGAAGGAGGGAATTAAGACCGGATAGGTCTGACTAGGAGAATGATGATAAGGTCAAAGCTAAATTAATGGAACAATTCAAGAACCTCACTCATGATGAAGGAAGGAAACTTGTGTCTCAGGCTGGTGTCTTACTTCTCCCTGAATGGGACATAGCTGATGTTGTAGCATTCAATGCTATCATGCAGTCCAAGCATCCTATGCAAAGTAGTGAAGAGGAAGTCAAGGCAGCCTTACAAGACTCTACTTTTAGTGAGGAGTATGAAACTTTGGCTATATGGGCATTGGCACCTCAAGGCAGAAAAATGAAAGTGGCTGATATCAGTCCAAATCTAAGGGGTGTGCTTATCATCAAGAGAGTTTCTAAAACCTCAACGATAGAGGCGACAAGCTTGACACTAAATGTGGCCAAATTGGCCCAGAAGACAGCTAAAAGAGATGAGGCTGAAAAGAAAAGCTTGATGGAAAAGTATAATGCAATAATTGGGGAATATAGTAGAATGCAACAAAGAAATGTTGAACTGCAGTCTGAAGTAGATAGACTAAGGTACGGGCAGGTGGGAGAATCCTCTAGTGTCCCTGCTACCAGGGAAATGCATACTACTTCTAGGGAATTGCCCCCTATTGTCCCAATTATTTCTACTCTTGGATCCTCAATTCAGACACTTGTTGATAGCCCTGCACCAGGGCCAATTGAAGAAGAAGTTGAGTACTCTGTAGATCCTACCAAGAGGAAAATGATGAATAAGATCACAAAATTATAGGATTCCCTAAGGGCAAGTGAGGATTACGCTATGGCCAAACATAATGAGGTGGTCGGGACACCGTGAGGTAAAGGCATTTAAATGAGAAGGTTGATTCTGGTTACCACCAGACATTCTTCATATTCTTTATTTTGGATGGAATCTCAAAATATTAATAGAGATCTGGATGTGATTCTACCCCGGGTTGGAGAAGTGGATCCCTGTGGGCTATTGACTTAGATGTTATGGTTAAGGCTTCTAGATTTGATATAAATAATGTGCCCCATTCATTAAAGCCTACTCCAAATCTTTGTAAAATCATTGAAGGATTCCAAGCCTTGCCCTCGATGATTTGAGTGAAGAAAATTCAAGGAATTAATAAAAGGTTTTGATGATTGGAATGACACTTCTTTCTTACCGTGATATAATAGATGCACATGGGAATATTACATTACTGTAGCAAAGGGCAAGAAAGGGCAGAAGAGGTTATTAATGCACAAATCAAATTAATCTGTGATGAGTCAGATCATGACTTGTTGGTAAGCAGCATGGATAAAATAATTAATACCAGCATGTTCTTAGAATCATTTGAAAGGGAGGCCAACCAGGTTGCGGTGAAATTCACACCTTACAGTACCAAGATAAGGGAGGTGATGAAGTTTAATTGGCCAACAGATGAGGAATATCAGAGTTGGGTTGACAAATACTTAACTGAGGAGGAATGAAACGGTGAATATTACTGGAAACTAATGGTTCAGTGGTTATTTTGTAACTGATTTTGGTTTTGTTTCATGGTGGCTTTGGGCGCAAGTTTTGAGATGAAACAAATGTTGTGGTTATTGTGTGATGAGTAGAATCAATAGAAAAGATGCTCCAGGACTTGGTGGTTTTGGTTTCAATTTTGAACTGGCATATAGCGGTCCAATTGATCGGTGACATGTAATTTCTGGCCCGATGGTTGTTGCTCCTTCGTTTTCTATAAGAAGGATTTCAAGGCCAGAAAAGGGGGTTGGCAAGTCAGATATTTTTTAAGTTTGAGTCTAGGTATAGTTGCAGAGCAAATTGTAAAGAACTTTTTTGAATGTTAAGGCAATTTAGGTCTGGGGTTATTTTGTAGAAGGGTTTTAGACTTATGAAGATTGGATGTTTCGTAACAGTACTAGCATTTAAGCTATGATGTTATATCTCAAGCTCAAGTCTCTCCTCTGTACAAACATATCATAATTTTGAATAGAATAATTAAGGATTATGATGTTCATCTCATCGCTCTGATGTGTGTGTTTTCCATTTTAGCTTTAATTCAAAGAATTAATTAAAATGCTTGGACAGAATCATGGATGGGTATGTTTGTAAAGGGATTTAGTAAGAAAGTATCGGGTTGGGACAAGAAATTGATACTATTGTAATGCAATATTGTCAGGGATCATATATGCTAAGTATTTCAATCTGTTATTGAATCGTAAATGTTTGTGAGTTTGACTCCCCAATGGTATATGGCACTGATCTAAATTGTATAAGTTTGTGAATCTTTGTGTCTGTATGTCTTTGCTTAGGGCTTGCCGCCAAATTGCAAATAAATTGACTATCATAGTCACAGAATAATGTTGTAATTATCTCATGCTCCAAGTCGCTGATATTACTGGTGAAAGGCCAATTCATTTTAGTGGTATCCTATTTTATTGAGCCTTTTGTGGGATTATCTATGTTTTGCTAATGATTGTTTATGAATTTGGTGCAGAGATCATAAGCACATTATAGGGACCACCCTCCTAGGTCTTGCAGAGCCTGAAGTGTAGGAGGTTAGTTTAAAATCCTTGTCAGTTGGTCCAGTCCTCCGAGGCCCTTGATTGGAATTGGCAATTCCATAGGTAGATTAGGACACAAACCCGTTTACAAGAAAAACACCAACATAAGAAAGAGGAGACCCATCTTATCCATGAGCATAATCTCATTAAGTTTGATGCATTATTCTGTGTTGTAGTAGATTTTGGACTTTTGAAGTATACAACTAAAATGTATCTAGAAGATAATAATGTAGATAAGACAACAATTGAAGAGGCCATTATCAAATAGTTGGTGATATTTAATGTTGACCTAAGTGAGAAAGAGGATCAGTTGTTAGATGATCTGAAAAGTGTACTTAGTGCAAGAAGACAAGATATAATTGCAAAAAATGCAAAGATGAAATTTTTTGGCTTGGAGAAGATTGGTTCCTCATTATCTCATGAAGAAAGAGCTAAGTTTGATCATTTGTGTGCCCAAAAATTTAGGAAAAAAAATATTAAATATTTTTATCGGCAAAGACAAGGATGATATAGAAAATATAAGGAAATAAATATTGCAAGAAGTTGAAAAATATTGTTAAAGAGTTGGGAGACTTTTTGGGTGATGAAGATCAAATGCAACAAAATACATCTCTCCTAGAAATCAATGAGCCAGTCACTGAGCAATATGAGCAATATGATATGTTGATAGATAACACCCCTATATGTGGGGATAATTACTGAGTAGAACATAAAAGATGAGCAAAGAGTTCTAGAGAAGACTGAAGCTTAAAAGGAACAAATTTTCCTTCCTCTTAAAGTTGAGAAGATTGTAGAAGAGTGTTCTGGAAGTGGTGAGAATGAGAAGAGTGATACACATGTAGAAGAAAAACACAACAATAGGGTGTGAATCCTCTAGACCATCCAAAGATTCATTCAAAGATCTTATGGGTATGGAATTGTAGTTCCAATCAGTGGTGTCTACATAAATTTTACAAATTCCTATGTAACAAGGTCAAGTGGATATGTATAGGATATGTCCTCTCTATAATTTGTAGCTTTGTGATGTATTTCATGCCTCCATAAGAAAGGAGATACTTCAAAATCACCAAAAGAGAACAAAGTGGGTTGTGGTCAAGGTGTTTCAAGAAGGCCTTCTTAGAGTATCCATTGATACTTATTTGTCAAGTATTCAATTGTTCAAGTTGTTGTTAGACTCTTTTAAAGAGTACTCAATAGGATTGGAAGAGAATATTGAGAAGGAAGTAGCGAGGCAGTTGAATGATAAGAGGCTAGTTGATGCCTTAGATAAATGTGCTCCTTCTCATGCCAAGTTACAAGGAAAGTTGAAGAATGTTCAAAAGTGTTTGGATGAAGCCAAAAAATTGTTTCAATTTTTCTTGAAATGGCTAGTGTCTACAAAGAGAATAAAGGATCAAATGGACTCAATTGAGTCTCAAATTGTTCAAGAATCAAGCACTTATGATCTGGTGAATGATGGAGATGGAGATACTAGAGTAGTAATAGAAAATATACATAGTCAGTTATTTTTACTATAGGAGAAAAACGAGAAAATCATAGTGTAGTATAGTCAACTCCAAGATTTGGTAAGCGTAAGGCTTACTTCTTTATATAAAGTTTTGGCTAATGTGGAGAAGGCTATCCAAAAGATAACAGTGCCTAGTTCTCCAAAATAAGGAGAAGACCTCTATGTATAGTTTGAGAAATAGAGCTACATTCTTTCCTTCACCAAGAAGGATTGGGAGGTTGCCAAGAAGGATTGGAGGAAAACCTTGCAAAATTAAATGCATCATATTAGGGTATATTACCATCATCCAGTTAAGATATATATTTTTTGATCTGTATAGTCATTTTTTTATATCAATGTACATATGCAGAGCTAGCAGATGGTGTTGTAGTATAGTTTTGTCTTTTTTGTGATGGATAAAATAGATAAGTGGAGTTATTCTCAAGTAGATATATTAGTAAGTGGATGTAATGAAAATTTTGTACCCTTTTCCCTTGTTGTCAAAGGGCGAGTGAAGCAAAGAAGTGTGTTGCCATCAATGAAAAAGGGGGAGATTGTTGGAAACATGAGAATGGTGTTATATGATGTTGTCATTTATGGAAAACCATTGTATAAGTGATGACACATAAATATATATATAGTCTAGAGAAGACCAAATATTTCTTCAAGAAATTGGCTAAATCCTAGACCAAAATATTATGTAACAAAGGAACAATTTTGTGGTTTGTATTGCTCCACATTGTAATATCTTGTAATGTCATTTTGAGGTGATAATAGTATGTGTTAGAGGAGTCTATATCCAAGTATTTAGGGTTTTATGTCTTCCAAAGTTGAAGATATTAGTGACAGAGTATCAGGCTATGCTATGACAAAGTTACAGTTGCAAAGTTCATGTTGGAATGCTTCACATTCCACTGCGGATGATTATTATGTTGTGTGGAATTGAGAAAGTGTTTGAATATTTCAGATATGTGTTCACTTCTAGTTTCAAATGGTTTGGTGGTTTGTGTGTCAATTTGTGAATGGATAGTCAATTCATTCAATTGTTGCTTCACCATTTTTGTTGTGCTATGTGGACTTAAGGTTTTTGGGGTCATTCAGTATTAAGTTGAGTATGAAGTGGATTCATAGGAGTGACTATAGATCATTCTGATATATTTTGGTGAACACATTTTTGTTTCTTCTGCAAGTTATGTATGATGGAGTTTTGAGCTGATAGGTTTTGGTGTAAATGTTTCATCTTATTAGACTAACCTAATTGATGATATGTTTATTTGAGGAATATATACATATATAAGGTCAATTTAGTGTGTGTAGCATGAGTGATTATGTAGATGATGATGAGTGAGAGTGTGAACTATGAAATGTGATAGTGGTGAAGAATGAAGTGTGTAAGGTCAATTTAATGATCCTAACTGGAACTGTATCTTCAACACATTGTAGATGCATTGTTAGAAGCTCAAAATTTAGTAGTGAGCCACTCTTTTCTATATCTTTTGTAATTTTGGAAGAAGTGATCTTCCTTGGGTAGTGAGCACTCCTACTTTCTATACTGTGAGTCCTTTAGGTAGTGAGCCCTTCTAGCAGTGAGCCTCATGTAATGTATTGTAATCAATTATGATATATTGTGAGCTAATCCTCACCATGGTTTTTACCTTGCAAGGGTTTTCCATGTAAATCTTGTGTTCTTCTATTGTTTTTGTGGTGCATGATTCAATTTTTTATTTACATTTTTTTAATTTTAATGAGATGCATTGAATGCACTTTTAAGTTAATGAATTTAAGGGAATATTGATTCACCCTACCTCTCAGTATTTTGGGTGTTCAACATACCCAAGGAGAGTGGGGTGATAAATTTGACAATATTGAATGCTTGCACACTTGATGGGGTAGGAAAAAAGTGATCTTGTGGGCTTGCAATATTTTAATGTGTTTAGGTGGGTCCCAAAGGGAGTGATTACTTAAGTTACCAATTTCCATATGCAGGGAACCTGCCATGTTGGTAAGTTAGGATTAGGGTTTGGTTAAAGTATGAAGTGGGGGGCTTGAGTGAGAAACTAAGTCATGGGTGACTAGCTAAAAAATTAAAAAAATAACTAGAAATAAAGTGCATGGATGACCTTAGGGTTTATCTAGGGTTTAATAAATTTGGAAAATTTGCGTTTTTGACAACTATTGCACTTTCTTAGACAAAGACCTAAAAAATTGCAAACATGCTAACATAATATTTGGAAAGAGGTGGACATCTATTTCTTTGTAACAATTTTATTTGTAATTTTTAATATTTGATTGTAGTTAGCACTTCACTTTTCTTTGGAATATATCACTTTATTTTTCTCTTTTTATTTTTAGATTTATTAAATTTTGAAATTTGATTTTGATCTTTTTCTTTGTAACAATTTTATATTTTCTAGCCCAAATTAATGGGTTTAAGGATTTGGGAATAATATTTTATAGTGTGGATGGAAGGAGTGTTGGAAAAAAACGTATGGTAAGGACTACACGTGGCCCCTATTTGGATTGGTACACTATGTGAATTTTCCCCAAGTATCATAAAGGTATGACTAACATCATTATATTTCATGATCAATGAATAGTTGAGGCCTTGATAACTAGAGTTTGCATAAAATTGTATTGGTTATCAAATTCCTTTTTTATGTAAGCATAATACTTTCCTTTGATATTGCATGCTCTCAAATTTTTAATTTATTATGGGTTATTTTCTATTATAGAAACAAGATGATAACCGATCATTATGTAGTTGGAAACCATTAATTATTGTAAACTTTTATAATATGGTAAATCATATTTTGATAATAGTATTTTGACAATAGCATCATTTTTATGTAGTGAATGATCCTAGTTGATAGGATATATGGAATTTCTCATTATCCATGTTAGATGTTAGTTAATCTTTTTTAATTTCAATGTGATCAATAGTATCTTTTTGTTCAAGGTGCTTCATTTGATACATGTAATTTATTTGATCATTTGTGTGTCCAAGGGAGACTAGTTTCTCATCTTGGGAATTGGAGATTGCTAGAGTATGAATAGGATCATGTTGAATTTTGTGGTTATAAATGGTATAAAGGTGGATGAGGGGATCATCTTGTACTTATTGATCATAGATAAAATCCTAATCAAATATTAGATCATCTTGATCAAATATGGTATTTTTATCAAAGCTTGAATTAGTTTTAATGTCATGATCATCTATAGAGATTTTCTAGATAACTTGATCATGATTAATTTTGGAGTTTGTTTGATCATCTTTTGTATTTTTATTTTGACACATATGTAATGGAGAAAATAATGGAATGTTAGTTTGGGTAAGGAAATCAAATTTTGAAATAGAATCAAGCTTTTTTTCCATGAAAATAATATATTATGGATAGGAAGCTCTTGAGTGAGCTTGATAGGTGATGGAGTACATTATGGTGAGATATATTTGGATGGTAGAGGATTAGTGATGTTTTGAGAAGACATAAATTTTATTATATATTCAAGATTAAGATCCTTTATTATTAGTTCTTGGATAAAACCCCTAAAGGTGATTTAATTAGATATTTTTTTGGATTGTGATGGATTATATTGCAATAGTTCAAAGGATTAAGGATTGGGATAGGAGGTAGAGGCTACAAGGCTCTCTTAGGTTGGTGATGGGGATAAGAATTTTGGATATGGATTGGAGATAGGGATTTGGTGGATGGTTTGACATCAAAGGAGACATTGGCATATAGATGGTTTTCCCTTGTCAAAGGTAGAAGAATGACAACCACTAGATATGTATTGAGGATTAATTGGTATAAATTTTTCTAGTTGGTTCTTTATATTTAGTATTGATTGATTGGTTACTAAATATTATGGAAAAATTACTTAGGTAAATGGTATCTGAGGATTGAATGTATTCATCCTGATACATAATACACTAATTACCATTATAGGGATCATATTTCATCTAATCAACAAGGCTAGTGTTTCCATCATCATACATAGTTTGGGTTACAAGGTCTTATTACTCATTGATAATATATTGATTTTTTTTTTTTGATCTTTGACCTTGGGTACATAATGGTTATAACTAGTTGTAAACATATTATTCTCATAGGGGCCATAGTCTAGTTTATCAACAAGGATATTTTCATCGCCATAATTAGAGAAGGGGTTTTTAAATTTACTATTGAACTCATCAAAGTACAAAGGAGACATGATTAAAATTTTGGATTGAGTTAGATAGTGGGATGGTTTTTATTGTAGATGTGGTGTAAGTTGTGCATCTTTATGATTTCGATGTAAAGGATGGTTATTCCCACTGTCAAAAAAGTGGAGTTTTTGGAATTGGTTGAGTTGAGTTATAATGGTTGGTTTCTAAAGCTTATAAATATGTGAAAACACTAAAAGAAAAAATGGATTTTTTGAATTTTTTGGATTTAAAAAAGAAAATTATTCATTTTTATTTTTAGAAAAATAATGTAAGGAAAAATATATAAAGATAAAAATTTGCAAGGTTTCCCATTTCTTACTTAATTTGGGGAGGGTTCATATAACATTGAAAAAAATACAAGACACAAAAATGTCCTAGAATTATACTAGTAGGTATTGGAAGATTTTTTAATTATTGATGCCAATAGATCTTTGTTGTTGCATTGATGCCAATAGGTCTATGGGGAGATTTTTGGAAGTCTATGTAGATGACTTGATTGGTTGTGTTATTTTTTCATTAGTAGTACACTGATATCAACCTCTAGTGTTGCTTTGATGAGCATGTGTTGGTGATGTTCAACCTCTTGTGTGGTTGATATACTGAGAAGGTGTTCTAGATATTTAGTTTGTGGTTTTGGTGCTTAGTTTCCAAGTGCTTTTGAGAAAATTTGAATAAAAAAGGAAAAAATGTGGTGAAGAGTGTTTAGTGTGGTAGAGTAGTGTCTCAGTGTTTTGATCCACATTTCTTCATGGCTCAAGATCCAGTGGATTTGGATATGTTTATCGAGGTGTTCAAAAAGTGTTATATCTATTGATCTCAAAAATGTAGGTTACAAATCCTAAGAGGATTCCAAGCTCTATGATCAAAATTGCAACATTTTTGAACCAATGAATGGATTTAACCTATACAGTTGATAACTCCCTACACTTCAGGCTCTGCTAAACCTAGGTGAGTGGACCTTGATAGCTGAAGTAGATCTAAGGGTTGTGTGACTTAATTGAATTTATGGATCTATCCACAATGGCATGAAGTGTGGAATAGATGAAGGATTGTTAACTATTTCTACTCCTAGTGTGATAATTGGAAATTTGGAATATGAAGGTTGATAAGTAAAGTATAATGAAATATGAGGTGGACCAGTGCTTTATTGGGTAAGTGGAGTCAATAAATTTTTATGACAATTGACTATTATTGGTTACAATTCTAATTGTTTGGAATTTATATTTGTTTATACCTTGTATAAACATGCAAGAATGTGACTGAAAGACTCTACTTATTGATCCAATCGATCCTATCAAGTTACTGTGACTTATTTAAAAGTATTTTAATCCTTTCTTGAAGGAACCAATTAAAAGAATCACATAATGACAAAAAATGTGTATTGAAAAATGAAGTATATCCTCAATTTGAATAACAAGATAATATCGAGTCAGAGAAAATATGGAAGTCTTATCAATTATAGGGCTCTTCATACTGATCCAAATGTTACTTCCAAGTTACTGCAATCAATTAAAAGGATTTTAATTCTTTGATAGAAACCAATTAACTTGATTACACAATAACAACAAAATGTGTCTAATGAAATTGAATATCAACTTGGATACACAAATTCAAATAATAGAGAAATAACAATGTGGAGACAGCTAGATAATTGTTGAAATCAACAAACAATAGACACCAATGTTAAGTCACATAGAATTGAAGATCTTCTATT